>BROG01001625.1:0-37530 GCA_030159075.1 Atrina japonica | reverse complement strand
GTGTGTACTTTTATTTACATTTTACTGTTTACTAACGGTAAGTCGAACTGGTGGATACTCCTCCAGAACACCTTATCCCACCTCTGAATGTTCTGAAGATCCGCGTTTGTCCGGTTTTCATCAGATTTATAAACAGTCCCTTGAACCACCTGACAATTATTACTTTATTATATGGTAAGAATAAAATAAATCTTAAATGCAATTGATTTTTCCCAAAGTTTAACTATGTTTCATCTTATTACATTGCACTATTTATGGCGTTAATATTGAAACTGTTCGTTTCCACATTTTGCCATATTTATTGCCGATGTACTTGACCTACGATTCATTTCATGATTGTTTTGTATTTATTATTCTGTATCACCATTATACATTTACAGGCGCAGTTCACTGTTAATAAATAGAGACTTATCCTAATGGTGATTGATTATAAACTGTTTCTAGATATCCAAAACTTCGATCAAGTGTAATATCCGGACTAGCATTAAGATGGCTTAAGTCTTGTTTTGTACAGTAACTTCTAGATTATTCGTTATTCCAATATATGTTTAGTTCATAAGCATTTTGGAGAGAGAGGTTTTCTATAGTTTAATTCTCGTGATATTGATATTTATTAATTGACAACCAATGACAGTAAACGTTGATCTTTTATCGGGTACATTTTGACCCGGTCATCTCTTCGGCCAATAAACTTGACCACCACTGTATAAGTAAAATAGCGGGAACAACAGTAAATATTACGATAAAATATCTTCCTCAGCATTATAAAGTCAATACTTGAGGTATGTATACACTAAGCTTACAATTCAATTTAATAAATCAAAAGTATACACGATTTAATATACAAATTATTATTATATTCAAATATTGCAATTTGATATTAATTTCAATCGTTCGAAGTAGACGAAAGTGCATTCGAGATTTTTTTTTCATACTGTTACTTGGAACCATTTCGAAGGTACACGCAGCACATATTTCATTAGTATATAGGTCTTTTCCTAGATGTTACATTCCGTTGTGTTTGTCGAAATACTTTGAACTCAGATCATGTGACGTCAATAGTAACTTTAGGTTTTGTATTGTTTACATTTTGACATTCAATATCTTGGTTCGAAACTTCAGAGATTTGACACAGAAAAAAGTTAATCTAAAAAGTCTTCCTTGTAGAAATGATAAATGTCATGACTGTCCTAAAGACGGCTTTTCAAATCTGACTCCTTCTATCGCATGTAGTCCATGTTTCTTGTTGGCTATACAAATACTGCTTTAATTGGATGTGATGCTGGTCACATTTTCTTTGTGAGACTGCATACTTATATGACAAGCCGTGACGTAATGGAAATCTCGAAAAGGGCCTATTGGATGACACGGGCGTAAAGAGTGCAACTTAAACACTTTAATACATACGCTTAACAGATGATACGCTTAATGAATTCTAAAATTGAACTATTACTATTGTATACCCTACATCTAATACATCTCTTTCTTAAATTGGGGGGGGGGGGTGGGCTCCGTAGTCATGTGGCTAGAGCATCGCGATTTGAACTATAAAGTCTCTCATTTTTGGTCAGCGCCAGTTCGAGCCCCGCTGGAACCTAAGATGAGTGTTGTGAGAAAGTTATTTAGTTCACTTGCGGAAGGCCGTTGGGGTCACTTCCCAGGTAAATAGGTACACCATTAAAAACTGGCTGCTACTATATAAATCTGAAAAATTGGTGAGTGTGACTTTAGACACTTTAAAATTTCAACATTAAAATATTGATAATCCTATATGTTTGGCCAGTAGTCATCGGCGGCTCTCTAGCGTGTCATTTGAATTTAAGAAAAAAAACACACTTGAGTGTTTCATTTTTTTAGATAGGGCTAGATTATTTTCTATGCATTAAAATGACAAATATGTCAGAAAAAAAATAATAAGTCACATGACTAGAGAATAGGTTCAGTTAGACCTCCGAGACCTCATTTGCGATCTGAAACTTAAAGTCCAGTCAAAGTATGCAACATAGGGGTCTAACCATGAAAAAATTGCAACACAAAATTTTTCTTTTGATAAGATTAGGTTAATATGTTGGCTTCTAAATGACAAATTGTTTACCACTATCAAACCCCGTGGAAAAGGAATTTTTTTTAGAAATTAAACAAAAACTAATCAAAACTTGAGAAAAAACTGGAAAAATCGTTGTATTCAACAAAAGTGTATCAAAATAAAAAACTAACTGATTTTATTTACTTGAGAGATAACAAACTAAAATAAAGTGGTTTATATTGCTTAGCATCATTTCAAATGTTTTTTTAAGGAAAAATATTGTTTTTTTGGTGGAAAATCACAAATTTCTGGACATTTGTTGCACGCTCGAAAACATGATTTTGAATCAATAGTAGTTTACTAATAGATGATGCAAAATAAGTTCATGATGCCTAGCAATTTTAAAGTAAAAATTTCATGGGGAAAATTGTGTAAATTTCCTTTAAAAGTCACAGAAAACTGGAATGTTTATCATGGTATTGTATAAGGAAAAAATCAAATAAAGTTTAATAATGTAACTTTTTCCAGTGATTATTACTATTAACCGTAACCGTTCACTTTAAAATCCTCACAGATAGGAAAATACTAATTTTGATTTTTTATCAATATCAATAATTTGTATTTTAATAAATCAGTATGTATATCAATCTTTTTTATTTGCGTCATTTCCATAAACAGTATTACATATGACATTATATTCCATATGCTTGTATAATGTTTATTCAAGAAGAACTGGGTTATTCGGCTTCGGCTTCATTCAGATTCATTATCCCCAATGCACACATCAGCGTTTTCACAGTTTTCACAGTTTATCCCGCGACATTCGCCACATCCAACTGAACATGAAAACACCATGTCTGCGACACGTACACCTTTTTTGTGTCACACACCTGTTTTACATTTACACCTAAAAAATTGATAAAAGATCATCTGGTGCTGCTGATAAATTAGTTTTGATAGGAACTAACTTTCCTCTATCTATTTCCCATCCCATATTGTTTTGGATCTAATGTCCTCCCAGTCCAGGCTTGGACTTGATGATAGGTTCGTAAACTATGAAAATGATTGGCAGCTGAAGTAGGTGGTAGTTCATGAACTTGAACCGAACTATGACGTGACATTGTCTTCGTTACAAATTTACGATATCGCAGTTGATCCAGAGATTCATTTTTGGTCCCCGAAAACAGGTCGCATATGATTGATTCTCCAGCCAATGATATACTCTCTTTATTCAGACTAGTCTCATCGCAAAAGAATACTGATGCACTGGTGTGTAGTGACGGCGTGTTGATGAATTTCCTAAGGGTTTGTAATTTGCCTAAGCCAAATATTCGGGACGTTGTGTCACAACCTGTAATTGCATGTATTAAAGGTAAAATCTGACATACTTCACCTTTAAGAAGCAATGATGTTTTGCGTATGCTCCAGATCTTGTGATCCTTGTGGTGGCAGGTCAGAATAGAATATTACATCATTGGCACATTGAGGGTCATACATATGAATCAAAAGAACAAGAAGATCAGTGTCCTCACCAATAACGGCGACAGATGCAGCAACAGATTTATCTATGGCTGTTTTAACAATAAGCACATCATCTGCTGGAGCATATAATACATTACATCCCTTACGTTCTAAGCTGGCGCCAAGGAGAGGTTTACAAACTGCTTCTTGTTCTCTTGATTTGAAAGAAAAACTTCTTTCTTTGAATTCAAAGTAGAGAGCTTAGATAGAGCTACACTTCTGCCCACAATTCCCTTAGATCTACGCAAATGAGTTATGTCCTTCGTAGATGGGCCATCTGGATAACCATCAAAAACAATGGTTGCATGACCGAATTTCTTAATGACATAATTTGAACAGCAATCGATGATTTGTCCAAATGATGTTTTTTGTTCCCATGGAAGCTTATAGATGAGAGACCCCACCATTCTAGCACATATTCAAATTCTCTGGTAGAATTGGATGTTGAGGCAGAGCAGTCGCCCATTGTCCATACTGCGCTGGCCAGGGTTGATTTTTGTGCTATGCGAGGAAGACCACCAGAATCAAAGAGTGAAGAAGGGTGAGTGGAAAGTTCATATACTGAGATATCGGGTATAAACAATTCTAGAAAAAGTTATCAGTCTTTGAAAGAGAAGCTGGGGGTCTACATGCATTTCAGTATCGTCTACTTTGACTGCAAGTTTTGAATTTTAGAGTAACGGCTTGTTTAGACCTTTTAAACGAGTATCCTGATAAAGACTCTCCTGGTAACGAGTTTACTATTTTTAGTCCAATCTCTTTACAAATATCAACATTCACTTTTTCGTCGGCAATAATACCAGTTTCAATCGACCGAAGACCCTCATTTCCATCAAAAGGATTTCTTTCAATAATAATGTGTTTTAGACTTTGAAGGCATCATTATCATCACGTGCTTGTCTAGCTTTTCCAGACTCCTTATGCTGGTCACTTGTGTAGTGGTAGTCTATTCCAGTAAGAGTTTGCATTGCGTAATTCATTTCCGCACAAGCTGGAGATGACTCGCTGGAATTCTGTCATGCCCCTTCCTCTTGTTAAACCACCAGATGTTTTCATGGCCCTCATGAGTACCTGTTCTATGACCACATCACTAGAGAGTCCTGCCCAATATCGGTCGGACCGACGTATAACATGATGACCAGCTTCATTGCATGGATATCTGGGTGTCTGCATTCTGCATTTCGCATAAAAAGACATAAGCGGATTTTAGATAAAGATTGTGGCCAGCTGCTGCAAGGTAGGGTAGCATCAGAGATAGTCTTTTTTTGAAGTTTCAATTCAGTCCTTTCTGCCTCGAGAAACTTATGGAGAAGATGTATCATGTTTAAGTAGTGTAACCACAACCGTGCAGTTCGTTTGTTTTCCAGGGAGGCCTTTTCTTGTTCAATCCTCGAAGATATGTTTTCAGATTTCATTCCCGCTCATATCAACCAAGGTAAGTTCCCTGTTTTCAATGAATCGTACATAGAACATGCTTTTTTTCAAGAACTGGATCCGAATTTTGTGGTAGAAATTCGCTCTCAGAATAAATGCGACTGATAGTGCCTCCAAACTTTCAGAAACGTTAGTGTCCTCACTACGGTCTCCAATAACACTGTCAAGATCCAAATCAAAAGTTCTTGCGAGGAGGATTGCATTGAGGCTGAAATAAACAAGATTGTGGCCCCTAATGGCCCGTGAAACCGCTTTGCCTGAAATATATGACCCACAGTATTTGGAGCAAACACGGTTTCGAAAACTTCATGAAGTCCTGCAGACATGAGATGTCCAATTGCACCTAGAAAATCATCTCTAGATGAAACCCACCTAAGCGTAAAAATCATTGTCTTTTAATACACTGTCCTCTAATTCGTTTGATATTATTTGATGAGCCTTCCAGTACAAAGGCTGGTCAAAAGTTATAACAGGGGTCCGTTTATATTTTGATGCTTCTTTGCAAACAAATTGCAATGTTGAATAGATGCATGTCATATCACTAGGAGGAAGATCAATCATAGGAAAGAAAATGGTGGTAGATTGTCCAGGATACTGCCCATTCCGAAACATTTGCATGAATCCAGACCAAGAAGGGCGGGGAGTTCGAAGGGGCCAGATGATACTGCATAAGAGATCTGCATACCAAAACTTATCATCAACATCAATTTCTCGTAGCTTAGTGAAGTATTTTTCTTTTGTCTGTGGCCGCTGGTAATACAGTACTTCTACACTTCCAGCCTCTAAAACAGATTCTTTAATCACTTCACGTCGTGGGATTTCTCTGTTGAATTTTGAACCCGGAGTAAAGCTACCAATTATGCCCATACCATGGAACGTTCCATGTCCGTCAATTGTACATGAATTATTCAGCAATAAACTGAAGAAAGCTTTCGTCTTTTAACTCAAACTGGGTTTGCTCTTGTTCAACAGCTGCATTTGATTGGTAGCGCTTAACCTCAGAATAAGATGCAGAAAAGCCAAGACTGTTGAGAGTATCTAAAAGGAATCTTGAGGCAAATTGTTGGTGGAGTTGAACGCCAAGGCTTATTTGAAGTGGTGCCAAAAGTGCCCTTGGTCTTGATGCTTGCCGATTGACGCAATTTTGACGTCATTTTTACAGCTTTGCAGAAAAATATTTGACAATAGCAATTTGAGAGATTCCGGGACGTATGAGGTTTGAGAAGCTATAGATTCAATCTCTGAGGGTGAGGGATAAAAAGGCTGTTGAACATTGAATGGCTTTTATGTCACTGAGGATAAGTTTAGCTGCAGCTTTAATTATGGCCTCTTTGTCAGACGATGTTTTCGGTCGCTTGTAGAAGTCGTATAAAATTGATTTGGCAGAATAACAGAAAGTGACAACATTCGGAAGACCGTTTATTTCGGTGCATCGCAGAACTCTGCCATCTTTTTTGTCAGGTCCAAAATAGTAATTTGTTCATTATCATTACTCGCAAAATAAGCACATGTTTTTGAAAATGCTTCTTCTTGTTGGTTTTGACAAGGTCTTCCTGATGTGCGTTTTAGTTTAGCAGGAATGGGGGAAAATGCAATTGGTAAATTTTTACCCGTCCTGAAATTTACGCTGCAAGATTGATGGTATAAAGCATCGGCAGCATGGAGATCATTCACACATGATATACGACCCTTTACTACATGTCCCCAATCATCATTTCGTTTTTCACAAATTTCAAATAGTTTCTTTTGAAATTCAATTGTACGAACGGGATGAACATCTAAACCTCTTTTTCTTTTTGATATATTTTGCGGGCAAACCACAGAAAATGCAATGGTCTTGAAAACTGAAAAGTCTCTGATGATCGTAATACCTTTTTTGTATCATGTTTTATCTAACTGTATCGACTGTTCTATATATTTTGGGTGAGTAAATTTTTGTCGACACTTTCTGTGTATACAAAATCACCAGCTATTCAGATTCACCTCTCTTTCTGGCAGTTGGTCGCCCGTGGTACTCTCTTTGCATATAATGCATGCCTCCATGATGAAAATTCAAAATTTTGATAGGACTGGAATGATAATTTTCCTCCAAATAACGTTTTGAATATGCTTTAAATAACAATAAATTACGTCAAACAAAACGAGTGTAAATTACGGGAGGAAGGCCTTTTAATACATATATATAGCACAAATATGATTTAAGTATGGGTAAATGGCAATAAATTAAATGAAATTAATTTATATTAACCATTAAATCAAGTATAAAAAACAATTTTTCAAAGTAAAATACGTATAATATACGTAAACAAGAAATCTAAAAACTGCAATTGTCGTAATACTATGAAAATAGTTACCCTAATGGGCGTCCATACATGGATTTTTTAAACACGACGCTACAGTTTATATGATTTTAATTCTTGCTTTAGATAATGGGCAAATCTTATGTATTACACACGATATTGTATAAATCGTACTCTATCAAATTTGTGTGCAGTTTAGACACTATTTTTAAGTAATAGATCTATTGCTTCGAATTCGAAAAAGTTGATTCGCACTTCTCGATCATCACCGGAAGTACAAACTACAACACTAAATACACATTCGGATTTTACCATTGATATATATTAATAAGTTGATATGATATATTATATCGCTGTCAAAAAGTTACTGATCTATTTCATTATTTCGATATCCGGATTTAATATCACCACACGTCAAAAGTTGTATGGAAGCGCGGGTCGAGCATTAACAAATGAACAAAATTTTATTGTTGAAAATTAATACTTTCCACATCGAATTTTTTGGTAGACTTTTTTTATTCATATTTATAACATCATATTCAAATGTGTAGAACACATAAAGATTGTGTTGCAATTAGTTCAAGGTACTGTGACAATTTGACTGGACTATAAAGAGTCAACATCTTCAGAAAACCACTACCATCATAGGGTGAGTGTTTGAATTTTTATTACATAGGCTTAGTGTTTACCTTCTGAAACATGTACAAACAGTAAATTTCAATATCTCAGAAAAACATAGGCAACTAGCAACGTTAATAAGGTTTTCATAACTTACAACTTAATTATGCTATCAGGGGAATACCCCATCATTTTTTAAATGTTCATTCACTCTAGACGACCTCAAAATTGTAGTAAAACCCATCACTTTACAGTTTATGATAGTTTAGATCCATACGAGGTATACAGAGTAATCTCCCTTTGTACATACTCGTAACTCTACAAGTCATAGTAAAAGAATAACATGTTCAAGCTTGACTCGAGCTCGGCCTACCGCTTCTCAGGACTCTCATCGATTGTGGCGACACCTACTGCTGGTTTCACAAACCTGGAAAAAAACCAAAGTTTCGGTTCTAAAAATAGTTTAATTCTCAGTCCAAAAACTGAAAAAATCCAACTTCTATCTTAAGCCGTTGACTTCTCGTGAATCACGTGACCTCTCGTGACCCCGACCTCTTGTAACGAAGGCTCTCATTGGCTCGTTATCCAAGATGACCGCTTCCACAACCTTCCACTTCCGATCATAGACACGCCTCCAAGCTCAACGATTGGCTCTTTATCCTTATTGCCATGACAACATGACCTCACTTCCGGCATGACGCACTTCCGGCATGACCTCACTTCCGGTATGACACACTTCCGGTTATGACATCACAGGCAGCTCTATCAGAAGCCAGCATTCTGATGACGTCTTCAGTGGCGGTTAAATTCAAATGCGCTAGAGAGCCGCCTATAAATACTTTGGTCGCGTCTTTTATCAAACTTCTGATTTGAACTGCACCATACTTTAGAATGGGTTACAGTGTAACTCACAAGTTACTGATTCTACCATTTTTGGGTGGCATTAAGTATTCCATAATAATGAAAAAGTTCGACATTCTGTCCTAGATCATGTTTTGACGGAATACGAAAACTAAAATTTATTCCAAATATTTTCTATAAAAAATCCCTTTGAACACTAGTGACGAAATCATGTGAACCCCTATTTTTTTTTTTTAGAATATTCCTCAAAAAATAGATTCATGGATCTTAACAGACTATATTGCACCACTTAATTACGACTAATCAAATTATCATTTCCATATTTCAAGAATTATTTGTATGGCTTCAAATCATTCTTTTGGGTAGTGAAATTCAATAAAAACGACATGCTACGCATGCGCGTGCAAAAACAGAATAAACAAAAAATACAACACAGGCATGTCTATAAGTAGGTAAATTGATATGTATTTATTGATATTCTCAAACTGAGTATTTTGCATCAAAACAGAAACGAATATTTACAAATTACGTAATATTATAAAAATCACATTCCAGGGCTTATAAAAAATGTTTGTTTTCAATTTATTTTTCTTCCATTTTTACTATTTAGATTGATATACAATGACAAAAAAGAGATATACACAGGCATATCAATTCTTACATTCCTATGCATTTTATGAAAATTGCTTGCGAAACCCAGGTTTGACACTTTTTCACTTGCAACTGATTAACTCAGCCTTACTATATGTATATGAAAACCACACTGAACCTGACATTATTTTCACAAGATACATAGGAATATAAGATTATAATGCATGTGTATAGCTCTTATATGTTATTGTACATCAAATAGATGTAGTAAAAGTAGAATAAAATCGAAAAAAAAAAATTGTTGGCAAATACAGCTAATGCTCCTTTAAGTAAGTGAGTGTAGATCTGATTTGAAAATATTTGCGATTTTCGTAACACATCTGACGGAGTAAATCTAACTAAAGTCTCGGTCACAAACCACACAATTCCACTCTACGGGGTTTATACGGCAAAAATGCCAAGAAACGCACGAGTTTCGAACGGCTTTCTTGTGGAATTTTGAGTATTCAAACTGCCCGTAAGCGCGTATGATGGATGTTGAGCATGTCCGATAAACTCTGCAACTTCCCAATAACATACGTCGTTCTTTCTCCCAACTCAAGAATTGACTGCTACTGTTTTCTGCCCCACGACCTCTACGACTCTCACCTACGGCTAAAAACGCAGAAAATTTAAAAACCCGTAGGTCGGTTGTGACTAAGGTTTAATGTACATTTCATTTAAAATGTTGAAAATATTATAGATGAATAGCATAGATTTTTCAATTTTCCATTTTGCGAGGAGCCGGCCTGGCTCAGTCGGCAGCACTCGACTCTGGATCGTGAGGTCGTGAGTTCGAGTCCCGCCGGCGGCAGGTTGGTTTCCTGTCTTTCGGATGAGACAGTAAAATCTGGTGGTCCCGTGTCACAGTAGGTGTCGGCACGTTAAACAACCCTCACTGCTCAATGGCCGTAAGTACCGAGCAAAGGCCTAAATTTGAAGCCCTTCACTGGCATTTGGTGACATCTCCATATGAGTGAAATATTTTTGAGTGGGACGTTAAACACTAACAAACAAACAAACAAACAAACAATCCATTTTGCGAGCAAAAATTGAAAATTCATAAAGAGTATCATAAATGAGATATGAATGGAAACTCGAGACAAATTCTATTCATCATATGATCTAACATAGACAATTTAAACGGTATTTTTTATGCTTGGGGGATGTAAATCTATATACTCCCTATTGTCCAATTGACCAAATTGCTGTTGCTAGGTCAAATACTTGCACAGAAACAAGTGCATAAAACATGTTGTAAACATAGCCTACCATTTAAAATATTACTAACATCTAAGCATATTTAACATATGTTGAATTTAGAAAAAAATTGCGAACTTGAATACAACAGAATTTTAATTTAATATATACACATGTTTTATTCGAGCTCAAGTGAGGTTGCAAACATGTGTGTAGTCTTTTGAGAGTTCTGGCACAAATTGCACTCGTTGACCCCAAAACGACTAAAACTGCTAAAAATAACTAAATGGGGAATCCCCCCGGCCGCTCCGCTAGACTAATAATATTCGCGAGCCCGATAGTTTCGCGGCCGTCCGCGGGGGTCCTCGAGTGGTCACCGTGTTGATGTAATAAAAATTTTGAAAATCCGATAAGAAAATAGCATGACTATATAAAAATGGGTACGAGTGGTAAAGCATGTAAAATCAACGTCGATCAGTTTGATATAAATAAGCTGACGATTCGGAAACCTACAAAAGGTAAAAATGGTAATTTTTTTATCGATATAGTATATAATTATTCGGCGGGTATCCATGAACCGCTTAGAATACAAACACCCACCTTACTATCGTATGGAGTGAGTGATACGTATATGCCCTATACGATATCATTAGCTTTCGATTACGATGATAAGTTTAAAGAGGAACAAGAAAAGTTTGAGCAGGTCATCGTAGACATTGAAGAGTTGATTAAAAAAGAAGTTCCGAAGCACAGGGCTTATTTTAAAGAGAATGGTAGAAAGAAGCCCATCGTCGTCGACGATCTTACGCTCTTAAAAGAGGGGGAAAAGCATAACCTTATCTATGCAAAACTCAAAATGAAACAAGACAAGATAGAAACGACTTTCATGAAACAAACGAAGGGAGGAAAGGTTGATTTAAATCCATCTGATTACATAGGTAAAGCTTGCAAGGTTATTACCGTTTTGACATTTAGTTCTGTTTTCATTGGATCTTTAAACGAATCCTTTAAACCGTCTGTGGATGTTGTTGCCGTTAGGAAATTAGTTACATTAAGCCAGCTACCTGACCAGATGGTAGATGAAATCGAATACGAGCCTAATTCAGACGATGACGACGATGAATAAGTCATTGATCATGCTATAAATAATAATTCCTCATTTTAAAAAAAAAGAAAATGTCTCTTCAACAAATGTTTGACAGCATCGGGATGGAACCTCGCGAGGTAACATCTTGTCAGATGCCCATTCATTCCAGGAGGATACGCGACGCGCCGTGCGCCTATCCGTTGACGGCAGAATCCATCTTTTGCGCCACTCATCACAGATACATGAAAAACCGCAACTTTCAACCCTTGAAATTTTGCGAACTGTGCGGATTGTGGATGTTCGATGCTACGCCGCACACGATGTGCGCGTCTTGTGATCATAGAAAACAGCGAAGTCATTACTATTATATGAAGTATAGAGGACCTCCTCAGACGTGTGGAAGACCTCGTAAATACTAAACATTTATATTTTTACAAAAAAATATAAATGATTTAATCGCCATAATATGAATATTCGTTAAGAAAACTAGGGGGTTATAGAAAAACGAGATGGTGTCTAGTTTACAGAGTCTTTGTGTTCGCGTTATAGATGATAAACAAATGGCCGACGCCCCATCGAGCCTCGGGATATTATACTATAGATCGCTTATAGATCACATCTATAAGGAGAAGCATTCTTATCCGTTCATTCGACAGTCTGACCTGGATTGCCGGGAGGAAAAAGCGTATTGGTCGTTATTTCGCGCTTACGGAGGAGAAGACGAATCGGAAGAAGGCGTCAAGTGGCGAAACAAATTTTATTGGTTTTTCTACTATCGAGCGAATGAATCATGGTCCGAAGATCTAGGTTGGTATAATGATTATCAATGGAAATGTTATAACCGGGATACAGGGTTAAGAGAGCCGTGGAAAGGCTATTACAATGAAACGGGGCGGAATTTCATTGAGTGGCGCGACTTTGAACCCGATTGGCGTAATAAACGCGAGTGGTTTCGTTATAATTACAAGTTAAATAGAACGGAGCCGTGGAATGACAACATCGATTGGCGTAAAAGATTACTATTCGTTAATCCGGACGAGGACCCCGCCTGTTTCAAAGGAAATTATAATGCGTGGGTCAAATATAAGGAATCTCGTTCCGAGCCTTGGGATCCTAAAGTGAATTGGATTAATAAGAATCAGTGGGTCGAGTTTAATAACAAAGCCGACGTGGATTTGGAAAATGAACCGTGGGATCCCGACGTGGATTGGGAAAATAAAAACTGGTGGTTCGAATATATGCGCCTAATTGGTCCCGAACCGTGGGCTCCCACGGTGAATTGGGGGTATGAAGTAGAGTGTTATCTCGTGTATGGTTAATTTGTTGTATAAAATGGACACTAGAACCTAGAGCATTAATTTATATTTTCGTACAAAATATAAATTATTCTACGAACTTGTAATCCGTCGGTTGTTCCGTCCGCAGGATCAGTTTGGAGTGCTTGCGCTGCGACAGGGCGTGTTTGAGACGCGGTCGGTCCTCGTCGGGGACGACGTCGTTCTCGTCCAGACATTCGTTGTAACTGAACTTGTCCTTGGTGAAGAAGAGCGCCACCCACTTGATCTGTGATCGGAAGTCCTTGGACGCGCTGTTGTACCGCTGCGTCAAGATCCAGACGGACTGGTTGGCGTGCCTCCCCGAAAAGGCCAGCATGGACAGGGCGTCCGCCTTCTTCTTGATCTGCTTCGTGGCCGAACAGTCGTCGATGATGTATAGCGTGGGCGTACCCTTGTACCGATCGTAAAAGTAGCGCAGCGTGTCCTGCAGCATCTCGTCTCCATTTTTAGACACCGGATTGACGATGACGACTCGTTTGTCTTTCGGACGTTTGACGTCGTCGCCTATCCACTTTCTCGATTTGTACGCCTTGTTGAAGTCTATCGAGGGACACAGGATCACGATGTGGTCGAAGACGTCTTTGTATTCGCGTTCCAGCAGATCGAGAACGAATTCCGTCTTCCCGCAACCGGTGGCGCCCACGATCATCGCGGCGTGAGGTCGTTGCATGAACATTTTTTCTTATAGGATGTTAATTTTTCTTAAGAGATGACGCTCGCGAAACGGCCGTTCGACATGTTGATCTGTCCGTCCTTGACGACGAAGATGTAAACGTCCACGGGATCGGTATCGGTTTCGGGCGTTTTCTCGATGCGAACGGAAACGCCTTCGCTGATGTTTTGTAGCTTGCGGCCCGTGCCGTGGAGGTGGTTTTCGGGCGTCGTCCGCAAGTCCAACCAGAGCGCGTAATGGTCTTTGAGATAGTTCCCCAGAGTCATGTTGCTCAGGCCGAGTTCCTTGACGATCGTTTCCGTGACGTTTTCGCGATTCAGGGAGAAAAACTTTTTAATCTCGTCAAAGTGGTGATGCGGTCCCATGCCCGCCGAGAACAGTTGGTTCGGTTGTCCCTCGATGGTCGTTTCCACGTTGGTGATTCTCGGATTATAAAATTTCTCGGGGTCGTTGACGGAGATGTCTTTGAAGAGAAACAGAATGCCCGCGAGAGACCGCGCGGGGGTGTTGATCTGATAATTGAGGATGCCGTCCGATTTACTCATCGTCGTTTTGCGATATCGCAATATTTGGTTGAAGTAATAGGCGTGGTTTCCCGCGTACCTCTGTCTGATGCTGCGAGCGAGACGCTCGTCGGTGATTTTCTCGAACTCCAACGCGATGTTGGTCGCCTTATAACTTATCTTTTTATTGGCGTCGTCGGGGTCCGTCAAGACGACGTGTATGGCGTCGTTAAACGTCAGCATGTATTCCAATCGATCTTGTAGCCCCGCTTGATAAAAGGGTTCGCTCGTCTCCAAGATTTCGAAGTCCAAGGGAATGTAAAAGCGATTCCTGAATGCTGCAATAATTTCGTAGTCTTCGCTTCTGTTTAGAGGTACAGGAAAGCTGGTGGGTTTTGCTCGATATGTATTTAGAGTTTTATTCTGTATCCCCTGATAGGCCATGTTACGTCGTTCTACCTTCCAAAGATCGTTATAGACGAAGAATTTATCGGCGTCGTCGATGGTCTGAACGGTGTTTCCCGAGATCTTCACCTCGATTTTCTTGACGATGTTGCGTCCAAGATTATTATAAACGCCCGTTTTGGTGAGATCGCCACCCTCCACGGCAACTTCCATGTCGAAGCATAGCTTCGTGCTTCTGGGGACGATGACGTCGTTCTCGCTCAGATTGGGAAAACGAACCGTCAACGTTTGGTTTTCTTCGATGCTCGAAGGATTGTGGGACACGGTCACCGTTTGGCGTATGCCCTTCACGCCGAAGGCAGTGCGCAATTTCCTATCGGGATCGAGAATGTGTCCGTAATTCATCATCTTTTTTCTATTACGTAATAAAAAATTTAAACCGTTTTAAAAAATGGACGATCACTATACATTCGATAATCCGACGTACGATGATGATGAAACAACGTACGACAACGACGTTGACATGCAAGATAATCCTCCGAATGAGGGCGATGTCTCTCAAAATACTGCGGAGACGTCTTTCACCGATAATACGAAAGCTCCTGGCTGGGCTAGTGGAGAAGATCTACCTCCCGGACTAGAGGCTGATGACTTAGCGTCTGAAGAAGATACTAAGGAATTAGTGGCGACATGGAGAGATGCCAGAAGTCCTCATTCTAAAACATTGCCTTACGAATTTATAGCATCGAAACAAGGTGACTTATGGGTTAAATGGGGGAAGGAATGGGTTAGCTTAACGTATGGAAAAAAAGGGAGAGAAATATTTTTATAAGGCGGGCACTTTACAGGGTAAGTATGGTATTAATTTTGTTAGGTCATTGGGTATGGTGAAGGAACTTCATATACAACAATATAATAAAGTACTAAATCAGGCCGATGAATTAACTAGAAGACTCGAAGAAAAAAATGCGGAAACTATAGAAATGGATGAACTTGGCAGCGACGGAACGCGAGTAAATGACGAAACGCAACCAAAACAATTAGACGATGGGCTTGAGAGATTATCTGAAAGTATACGCATTCTGACCGATGCATCGACGCAACTCCATGGAGAAGACTTTAAGGGAGAATTCCCCCTGAGAGAACTGTTGGGCCTAGATAAGAGTCTGGAAACCATTCGCGGTTCATTGCGCGTTCAAGAAGCCAAGAGAGTGGATTGGAACGCATGTTATCGCAATGGAAGGAAGATCTCGAAAATAATCCCGGCGACAGGGAACGCATCGAGAGGGAAATCGCCAAGATGCAAGATGAATTGGACGGTGTGAACGAGAGTATCGACATCAACAAGGGACAGCTAAAGTCGCAACTCACCGCCATCAAGGAGTCCATCAAGAGGTTACTGGACGACAATGTCCCGTTGAGAGAACGGATCGCCGATCCGTTCAGAGAACAGGGCATCACCATCTTCAGCGTCCTGACGGCGATCGGCATGACGATAGGTTTCTTGGTCGAATTGCTCCTTCCGGGGACGAGTCCACCACCACCCGCTCCACCTCCGCCACCTCCCCACACGGCGGGAGGAGCGAAGGAATGGATCAAGAAACAGCTGGACGCGATCGGAAAATTGTTAGCGAGACTGGCCGTCAAGTTCGGCGAGGCGTTGCTGGGTATATTGGGCGCCATCGTGTCCTGGATCCTGTCGACGCTCGGCAAGACGGCAGTGTGGTTGGGAGAACATCTGTGGGTGCTGGGCATGGTCGTCGTCGGCTGGTTGTTAACGAAACTCGACGAAGACAAGAAAAGAAAGTAACGCTAGAGCGAAGACGGCGGCCTTCTGATCCTCGTGATCGTCCTGTAGCGGCGGCGCGATCTCTACGGGGGGTGATGGTTTGACTGGTTTGGGTGGTGGTTTGACCTGTACGGGAGGCGGCGCGAACGTTTTCGCGTTGAGGTCGACGTTCGTTCCCGTCGTCGCGGTGTCGGGGGCGATCAAGATCTCGTTGTTGTAGCCGGCGATGTTCTTGCCGATGTTCAGCTCCATGTTGCTGGGCAGCATGTAGAGCCCCGGATGGACGACGTAGTCGAGCTTGGAATTGGCGTACTTCAGACAGTCTTCGTAGCGCGAGATGTCGGCGGGCAGGTCGAGCGGCCGGTTGATGGCGTCCTCGACGTTGACCAGGAACTGCTTCTGGGCGTCCAGCAACGTGGCGCCGGCGTCCACGATCGAGGCCCTCGTCTCCCCCTGCGAGCCCAGGATCGCCCAGGCGAAGACCCGAATGGACGCGTCCAGTCTGGCCAGACCCGGAAGCGTGAACCCCTCCGATCGGTTCGCGATGAAGGTGGACCACTTCGTGTCGTATTTCCCGAAGATGGTCCCCTTGATCTTCCAGTCCGC
Organism: Atrina japonica; assembly: GCA_030159075.1. Lineage (NCBI taxonomy): Eukaryota > Metazoa > Mollusca > Bivalvia > Pterioida > Pinnidae > Atrina > Atrina japonica. The sequence continues at coordinate 20,540 of BROG01001625.1, read as the reverse complement.
GTCGACCGGCACTCCGAATTCGCGACAGAGTCGCTGGTACGCCGACGCGTCGACGTTGTTCGTGAAGTGCTCGAAGTCGGCGTCGCTGGGCAAGGGGGCGGCGATCTCCTGCAGGATCCTCCTGATCTGATAGTAGATGTGGAAGCGGAAGAACGACTTGGACAGGTTGTCGTTTCCCATGTCCAGCGTCACGCCGCATCCGGTCGTGGCGCACCACACCGCGAAATTCAGCTGGTTCTGCCAGAATCCCTCGATGGGATGCCGGTACCACCGCTTCAGCATGGCGTAGTACTTCGGCGTGCCGTCTTCGTAGACGTCCGGGTTGTCGTACTTGACGAAGATGTTCTCGAACGACGCGCGAAACTTTTTGCTCGCGTTGACGTAGACGTCGAACGACGACAGATCTAGATTCTTTCTATATTCGTAGACGTTCATTCTTCTTTTTTAGTTAAGATTTATTAATATTAAAAACAGCATGTTCTATCTAGTGTCGACCATCGGTCGCCCTGTAAAACTCTCTCGCTACATCGACAACGCGAACGGCGAGTGGTGCGTGGGCGTCAAGTCCATCCGTCTTTACAACGGACTGTACAACGTCAAGAAAGACGTGGAGATACGCTACGTCAAAGGGAGCGACAGACCCAAAGTCCAAAGCGTGCACGCCGGGTCGTACACCTTCACCGACCTACGACGAATTCTCGCGAAATACTTCGACAAGGTGTTCCTGGACAAGACCACCATGAGATTGAGAATCGACGGTTCGAGCAGTACGGCGGTGGAGCTTCCGCCGGAAATCGGCAAGATTCTCGGCATTCGCCCGGGCGTGGCTCTCGGCGGGACCATCTTCGCGAGCCGGAGCGTCAACCTGCAGCCGGTGGAACTCCTCAACGTCCATCTCGACGAGTTGGAGGAGGGCGTCAGAGACGGCGCGGCGAAGGACATCCTCGTGTCCCTGCCTTGTCCCAACGTGAAATTTTCCGAGTTGTACGAAAAATACGTCGAACGCCCCGTGTTCCTGTCGCTGAGACGGGATCGCATCTCGGAAGTGACGATACGTCTCAAGGACGAGGAGGACAACCCCGTCGACAATCACGGTCATTCCGTTCACGTTCTGTTGGAATTTAAGAAAAAAATCGTATAAATAAAAAACATGTCTAGATCGGGATTCTATTGGGAAGACTTGGAAAGGGAAGAACTGGCGGCGGAACTCTTGGAAAACGTCAGAGAGGAGGTCACCGCGTTGTCCAAAAACCGTCGCATCATGAACACGTTCCAATTCGACGTGAACAAAACCGGAAGGATCAGGCCGCAGCTGGGCACGACGATCTTGTTCGACGGTTACGTCATCCGTCTGGGACTCTTGGGGGAACTGGACGTGACGCTCGTCGTGAACGACGTGGAAGGCAAGACTTTCCGGACCAAGGCCGGCGAGATCGTCACGCTGAATCCGCCGTTGCGGGTGGCGGCGGGCGACGTCCTCACCTTCGGCGTGAACAAAGGATCGAAAGCGGGCACCGTCAACGGCGTCGTCGTTCTCGACATATAAAAATTTCTCATTAAAAAAAGGATGAGTAAAGAACAAAATGCATTGTACCCGACGTTGGAGCCCGATCCGCAACACTATCGTCTCAAACGCATCGGGGAGATCGAGCAGACGTTTCGGCGAGAGATCGAGACGCGGAAGAGCGTGCACAAGAAAAACAAACGAGCCGTCAACACCGCGGAGGGAGTCGACGGCGCCCTGATCGCGGGAAGCATCGTCGTGGGAGGACTCGGATTCGCCGTGCCCATCGCGGGTCTGCCTCTCCAGATCGTGGCCCTGACCGTGGGATCGGTGGGATTGGCCATGAAGGGGATCAGACGACTGCTGTCGAAGAAATCGGAGAAACACCTCAAGATCATCAAACTCGCGGAGAGTAAATTGAATTCGATCACGGATCTGGTGAGTCGCGCGCTCGAGGACGGGAAGATCACGGACGAAGAATTCGCCACCGTGTCCCACGAGCTGACCAAGTTTCGCGAGATGAAGGACGAACTGTACACCAAATACAAGTCCGAAACCTTAAAAAAGGCGTCGGACCAAGAGACGGAAGACCTCGTCAACAAATCCAAATCTCGTTAAACCTGAGTATTATAAAACGATGAAACGCTTCACCGAAATGCTCGTCTTTGCCCTGTTCTCGTTTATCGCGGTAGGGGCGTTACTCTTACTGTTCGCGATTCTGCATCTACTACGATTAGAACGTTATCGTCGAACGGAACGATGGTTGAGAAAACTTTTGCAGTCTTTATAAAAAAAAATATATTTAAAAAAACGATGAACGTGGACGAGATCTTAACGAACGTTACGACGGACATATCTGCCAAAGACAGACTGTCGACCATCGTCGGAACCGGGCGATCGCGTCATTTTCTAGGAAAAGACGTGACCGCCGCCGAATTGGAAAAGATGAACGACAAGGAGCTGGAAAACCTGAATCGTCTGTTAAACACACGACTCGGCATGCGCATGAGCAAATCGATCGCCAATTCCTTCATCACTCTGTACGCCCAGGGTCTTAAATATTTTTTCGACTTGAAAAACGAGCCCAGACTGATCGAAGAGCTGAACGAAGACCCCTTCCTCGACGCGGCCATCGGCGAAGTGTGCTGTAGCCTGTATTACAACTTCGGAGCCTACTTGGCGCCTCTCAGCATAGCCGCCACGTCTAGCCGATATATAACGGGATTTAAAAAATCGGACGCTATAGAAAAAGACGATGAATCCGGAAGAACTCATAGGGAAAAAGAACCCGAAACGTCAGGAAGCGGGGAAGAAGGGGGCGGAAAAGAGGTGGAGACGTAAAGGCCAGGATAGCAATGCCAAGAGCCAGGATGGCAATGCTAATAGCAATGCTAATGGTCAGGATAGCAATGCTAATAGTCAGGATAGCAATGCTAATGGCCAGGATAGCAATGCTAATAACCAGGAACGCTGGAAATGGCTAGCGGGCGGCGGACTCGCGGTCGTCGGATTGCTGCTGATCTACACGAAAACACAACAACCGCCGCCGCCTCCTCCTCCTCCAAAACCCAAAGAAGAATCGAAACCCAATCCCCACGAAATGTATTAAATAATTTTTTTCTACAATAAAAAAAAATGTGTACACTGAGAACGTTCATGAACACGGCTGCGTTGATGGCGTCGGGGATCATCACCACGAGTTTATTCATTGCCGTGATCGCAGAAGTAGTGGAAGCTAACGTCCACCACATCTACGACTGTAGAGACGACGACGACGACGACGAGGTAGTAAAACCCGATAAATAATTTTTTCTCGTCTCTAAAATGAGCGAAAAAGATTTGGTCAACACCGCGTATCACGCCGCCGTCGTGACGGGGATCGCCACCGGTTACGTGCAGCTCCTCAAGAAATTCTTCAAGATGTCGACGCCCAAGATGGATCTAGACCCGAAGGACCTCGGGATGGTCTTCGTCGACTATATTCTCGCCGAGTACACCAAAGACATGCTGGTCAGGAAGGGGATCATCCCCGCCGATATCATGAAATAAACTAAAAACTCTAATTAAAATGGCAACGATCGCGATGATGGTGGGCGGCGCATTGGTTAATGCTTTAGCCTTCTCGGGATCGCAATTTCTATTCTCGAATCACGAAGAACAGAAGAGACACGACGAGGCGATGGAAAAACTGACCAAGGCCAGAGATCAGTGGAATCACGAACGCACGAAACGATTGGATTTTCTCAACGAGAGACTCAAGAAAGAAGGACACGCCCTGTACACCTACAAAGAAGTGGACGCCGCCATGCGACTCTACTCGCAGATGACGGAAGAAGAGGCAATGCCTCCCGAACCCAAGTTGAGCGATTTCTATCGGCCCTCGGAAGAACAGAAAGACAAGGAACTCCTCTTCGTGGTGGTGGGAACGGGGCTCGTCTTCTACGGCGTTAAAAAATACGTCGCGTAAACTAAAAACATGGAAGAGATCTATTACAGCCCCAGAGGTTATTGGAAGGGGAAGACCGCCATCAAGAAATTGGCCAAGGCGGCCGACGTCGGCGAGAAGGAAGCCTTCGATTTTGTGAAAAGGCAATACGTGTGGCAAATCTCCCCGCTCCCAAGAAGATCGTGAGACCTCGATTCGAACGCGTGGCAGAAAACGACATTCACCAGGCCGATCTCTTGTATCTGCCGCACGACAGGGTGGACGGGAAGACGTACAAATACGCGTTGACGGTGCCCGACGTGGGCACGCGGTACAAGGAGGCGGAAGCGCTGACCAAGAGAAGCAGCGAGGCCGTGGCGGAGGCCTTCGAACGGATCTACGAACGGAGTCGACTGACGTATCCCAAATTGCTGCAGGTCGATCCCGGTAAAGAATTCATAGGAAAGGTCCGCGCGCTCATGAAACGTCACGACGCGAAGATCAGGACGGGACGGGTCGACGTTCATCGCGACCAGGCCATCGTCGAACGATTCAACAAGACGTTGGGAGAACGGCTCTTCGTCTATCAGTACCACCAAGAGATGAAGACCGATCAGATGGGAAAGGGGAAGACCACGAAGAAGGTGAACACGGAATGGGTGGAACGATTGCCGGACGTCGTGAAGGCCATCAACGACGAGACGCAACCTCCCGAGGCCATCGTGCCTCACGCTCCCGTCAAATCGCCGATAGGACCGTTTAACAAGGTCCGATTTCTCTATCTGCCCGCCGAGGCAAATAAAGACGACACCACGAGAAATTACCTTCCGCAGAAGCGCAGGGCGACCGATCCCATCTGGAGCGTGGACAAACACGAGATCGATCGTCAGTTTAACATGCAGGGCATCGACGTCTATTACCTGAAAGACACTCCGGGCAGAAATCCCAAAACGCCGACGAGAGGTTTCGTGCGAGAAGAGTTGCTGATCGTCGAGTAAAAATTTATTATCGTAGGATAATAAATTTGTTTACCTAAAGGCGGACCCCCGCGGACGGCCGCGAAACTATCGGGCTCGCGAATATTATTAGTCTAGCGGGGGTGTCTCTGGGAATTCCCCGTTTAGCTATTTTTAGCAGTTTTAGCCGTTTTGAGGTCAACGAGTGCAATTTGTGCCAGAACTCTCAAAAGACTACACACACAAACACAAAGTGACGTCATCGCCCACCTTCATATGAATGAAGTCTGCATACGTAGTGAATAAGAGAGATTCAGTTTGTTTCATGCTAGCCAATCAAATCGCCGCAAGGCTTTGTTTTATGTGTTACATGTAAAATATTTATGTAATTTGTTATGAATCTGCATAACACACAGATCATACGAGAAAAAAGATTATGTATTGGCTTTGAGAAGAAGTGTATTTATAATATATATCTACAACTTGAAATAAAATAGACGTCTTTGTTTCAGAAAATGGTACATAGAATATATCTTTTTGTAATTCATTCTGTTTTGTGTGCGGATTTACAATCACTTTGCATTTATCGGTTATATCTTCCAACAATCCCGTATCACATTCTCTGGACAGAAATTCTGCAAATTTCCGAAACTCGTAGACACCAAAATACCAATAACAATATTTAAAATGTTTGGTTAACGTCTCAAAATATAAAAATCTCAAATACCAAAGTATAAATCTTCAGGATGTGTAGGATATATATACAAATCTGGTTAATACTGGAAAAACACAGAATCAGGTATCATGGAGGAGTACTATAAATCCGGAAATTTCTGCGGGACTTTAATTTTGCGATACACAAGTTTTAAGTTTATTGGGAGATGATATTTTCGCGATTTGGAATGTCTATTTCATGATACTATTATCATACTTCATTACACGATAATTTTATATTAGCGAGCTAGAGCTCTCGCTAAATTACACGTAAATACAATTCTCGCGAATAAAACACGATTTACAGTACGTATCCTCTGTTGACCAATCACACCACAGTTTTACTTTACTCAAATTCTGTAAAACATAATCATCCTTAAATTATTTCATACATCAATATTGTCATTCTCAGACGAGTATTTGCTCCCTCAACAGTCTGACGCTGTATTGTAACTCCGTTAACTGATCTAACCTGAAAATAATGGACTAAAAAATAATAACACAGACCAGTCCAAATGTGTCATTAGGGATGCATTAGTTAAATCAATGCCATAAACAATATAAACCCGTAGACATTTGGCACGTCTCTGTAGTTGTTTAATTTCTTTTTTTTTTAATTTGTCATGATTCATTTAAAAATCATTATATAAAGTATGATGAAATCTGTATATAGGGGCTACCTTAGGCAGCAGAAAATATTGACCTTTATGTGCAGGTGACCCTTATACACAGGTTCAATTTAGTTGAGGTATGCAGTCAAGGGACTTGAAAAAACTGGCCTTTATAAACAGGTAATCCTTGTATAAAGGTGACCGCAATAGTAGGTTTTACTGTAATAGTTTCGCAGTATGTTGAAGCTTTAAGAGTTACCGTTCTTGCTCCAATCTAACTACAACGTTGACGTGACAAAAGCTGTTACACATTTTGAATACGGCGTCTCACAATTTATTCGGGAGGTGAATCCCCACCATTACAATTTGCCGATTTTTGGCATTTATTTTGACATGTGTTCCACAATCATTTGATATGATTTTCGTAGCTGTAAGCAAAACCGATGAAAATTATTAATATTAAGTCATTGAAAGAAATCAGACTTAGATTTACAGAACTTCGAAAATCCAGGTTTGTATGGCATATGCTGAACTAATGGGATTTCCGTCTTGACAGATTTGTTAAAAACCACATCCTTACATGGTAGTTCATCATCATGATTGGTCAAATTAGTTTATCGATCATAATCAGCAGTATCAAATTCAATATTATTGAAGTATCATTTAAAGTTGTGTGAAAAATTATTAAGGATAACGTTATTGATTTCGATTTTTGTTGAGATTCTAAGAGTTATTATTAATTCTATAATCTATGCAAAATGTGATATTGAAAAAAGATATGACTTTGTTTCTTTGAATACTCGAAATTATAGAATGTATTTATAATAAATAACGATTGTATCAAGATTTACCATAGCTTGTTGAGTTACCTATTGAGTAGAGGTTGTTGAGTCGTCTGTACCGACTGTGAGGAGGGTTCGTTCCTCATGTATTTCATCTGAGTTTGACTGTGGACTCACAGCGGGTTTGACCAGTCAACAGGGGATGTTTACTCCTCCATGGCATCTGATCCCACCTATTGAATTCAAAAAGGTTTGTGTTTGTCCCGTATTCACCAGATGTATCCTGGGCTTCCTGTAGATATATCATTATATTATTTTTATGAGATTGGATGAAATTAGTGCAGTTAAGGGATATGTGTCTCGTGATGACGTCACTGGTATAATTTCGCTGGTGCACTTCTTGCTAGACAAACTCACCCGGAAGTAAAATAACTTAGCCTAGGCCCTCATAAAAGATAGTAATCGTAAAGATCCACTTTATTGATTGCGATTTACCCACAAAATCCTATCTACGTAAGAAATATAAACCGTGAACAAATAAACCACACAAATCAAAGTTCTATCGCAGACGATATTTGCGGTGTGACTAGTAATGTCAAGAGAGGCACGTGGTATTTTTTACCGTGACGCATTCTGTTTGAGTTCAAAATATTTCCAGTGGAGTTCATTACCTTTATTATGCTTCTCTAGAGTTTTTTTGTGTGTTACTTTAATAGGTGTGCAATGTTAGGCGACAATTTTAATAATTGGAAAACAAAGGGTGACCTAGTTGAAAGTGGGGCAGATTCATTTTCCCCGATATATTCTGGAATTTAAACGTAAGAGCATTGAAATTACAAGACCATGTTTTTCTCCTATTAAAATTTAGTATATTGATTAAAATGTGATCACATTGATAGAGTATTGATAACCACTGAAAGCGCGTGTTTGTAATTATGTAGAAGGATGCTACAGTTACGTTGCTCATTAGTGCTTTACTGAGGCCCATGTTTTTTTTCTAAGATTTACTCTTTCACGCGTGCGTTTACTTTTTCTCTATTTCTATATTATTTTACAGTAAGTGTGGTTTTATTTTTTGCTTTACAATCGACTAATTAATGCTGTAGACTGTTTCCATTATACATTTGTTTTAAGAGCAAATAGACAAAACAGAACGTCATATCCTATCATATGTTTGTTCCAAGTTAGGCAACACTTAACATCTACTGATAAGTGGTTTTTGTTTATTCATTATTGAAGGGTAATGTTTTGTTATGAATGAAATTTTTTTCAAAGAGATACTCTTGAGCGTCATTTTGTGTTTGACCATTTTTACCAATTCGATTTGTTTGTATTAACAATATTTCATAACGGACATCGTTCACAATTGTTTTTGTTTCCCGGTCATGTCCGCATTTACCATTGTTTATGTGATTGGCATCTTCCTTTCTAATATCTAAGACCAGTATATTATTGTATTATTGTATGTAGGTTTGACAGAATAAAAATGTTATATGCCACAGCTGGTCATGAAGTACATTAATTACGTTATGGAATGAACGTAATTTATTTTGTTTTACTTAACTATAATATCTATCCGGAATTGTTTTTACATATGTAATATTGTAACAGATCTATATAAATAGATGTACATATATACATAATACTATAATTTATATACATATTACCCTGCATAACTTGTTGATCCGTGTGTGTGTTTGTGTGTGTGTGTGTGTGTGTGTTTGTGTTTTATAATTCCCATATATCGTACCACTTATACAGAGATGTCAACAGGAGTAGATGAAGTGTCACAATGTTTGACCTGTGCTTTGGACTAACACGCCCATAATGTTCTTTTACGGCAGTCAAGCCACGTGATCTCGGATTTAATTCTCATCCGAAAGAGCCGTGAGATTCACTCCGTATGCCTAAATCGAAGGAGGAACAGTCACTATCATAGTATTTGGTAAAACCAGTACCGGGAATCGAATTAAGAACCCTTTGTTTGCGAGTCGAACGCTCTAACATTTGTACACCGTATGCGATCTATCATATATACTTAATCTTTTGATTGGACTGTATGTAAATATCAAATTAATTCCAACTTTGCATTTTCTGAACATCCGTGTTTATTCGCTACTTGTGAAATTTGGCAATTGTTAGCCAATTTCAAATATATTGAAAATTAAATATCTATAATCGTAATCAATATGTATCTCGGTGTGTTTTTACCTAATGTATTACTAAATGTAATTTGATATTCATGTCGTTTTGTTAAACAATACCTGTACTTTATAGTCGTTTAAATGTAGCATAACAATCCTCAGTTGTCAGTTTCAGAATATTTAATTCGATATTAGCTGGTTTATCTTTTTTTAATTTTTTCCTTATTACTACCTAGATTGAATTGCAATAAAAAAAAAATAAAGATATATATACATTTATGAATATTTTAAATTCCTATATATTTTGTGAAAATTGATTGAAAAACCCGGTATGGCGATTATTGACTTGCAATTGATTAATTCAGCCTTACAATTTACATATACATACCACACTGAACCTGGCCTTATTTTCACAAAATATAAAGAAAATAACTGAAATAATATTTCGGGTAAGCACAGCTAATACAAAAGTCCACGGAAACATGCCCAGTAGGATCATGTCAATAGAAGACTTCGCTTCACCTCCCATGTGTGCATGTGTGTAAAATTTACTAATATACAAATTAAAAATGATTTTTTAATACATTTTCACAGTCAATTTCCAGGAAGGTACGAATTTGATTAAACGAATATCGTAAAAGCAAACATTTTAGCGAGCATTCAATTTTGGCATTATTACCGAGGTTTTTGAGATCGCAAATGTAAATGTCGCTAATAATTCATCCCTCATCGTAGGTAAGATTTATCTTTTTTTTAATAAAAAAAAATAGCTAAAATTACTTCTCGATAAAATGGATAACCATGTATTAGATCAAAACTCTAAATTTTCATCTTGCTAAAATTTCCACTTATACGATATTCGTTTTGTTTGATTTTAGTTTTGTTTCCATTTGCACTAAACAAGTGCGTTTTACATTATTTAAGGAACATAAGCTTTCTTGTAAGAAAAAAATAAAAAATATCTTTTCTTTTTTACTTCAATTAATTGATTCATTCATGATTAATTTCAACTTACTATTTTTGTAAGCAAACTACACTGGGCACGCCCCTTTTCACAAAATATATATAAAGATAAACAAAGTTCTATGCCTGTGAATATCTCTTACTTGTTATATCACATGCAACACAAGTAGTGAAAGTAGAACAAAACTGAATACATATCTAGGGTTAAATTAGCTAATGAGAACCGAACCTTTAAGAACATAGTCAACTCAGTCATTTTATCTGTTTTGCAATGTATGCTGTTAATCTGATTATATTATAACACATATTTTACAACAGATTATTATTCGTCGAATAAAAATTCTTAATACATGCATATCAACTTTTATTACATTTTTGGTAGTTTGGTATAAGGATTTATCAGATAAATGAATTTATTATTTTTAATTGCGATTTTTTCACGGTTTAAAAATAACACCCCATACAAAATTAATTTAAAGAGTTATTTTTAATCGGGCAATCAAATTTTGGAACTAATTTTTCTTCTATGATGGAAATTGTTTTTATAAAAAAAAATTGTAATTAATACAATATTTGTCAATTTTGTATGAAATAAAGTTTTCATTTCATCGCCTGAGACAGAAGAATACGTATTCACCGCTCGTACTACGCAGTTGTATCCGGACTATAAACCATTATTTATATACAAGTATGTGTAAATCTGTTTTAATGTATTTTGAATAAAGTTTGTTTCAAAAATGACATTATTGGAACAATACCAACCATTTACTTATATAGATCAAATAATAAAATATTTTCAAAATACAGCATTTTCCATAAAACCATCAAAACGTAATTTGTGTTAAATAAACATAATCGAACTAACTATAAAATATAAGTTTAAATTAACCGTACTATGAATAATTGATTATATTTTCTGTAGTAGAAATCAATATCATGATAATAGTGTATATTTCAATTAACCAATATCAGGATTCTAATTCAAATCCTTGCATTTTTATGAATACAGCTAGGAAGAATGAGCAGTATAGAGAATGGACATTACAAATTCCTGTACACTTCCAAAGGTATGTAAAATTATATATATTGTTATATTCACTTAGGTCTAGTTCAAGTCACATTTTGTTGGTAGTTTGAGTTTTTTAGTTCTCCTTTTGTTTGATTTCCATTTTCCTTTATTTATTGCATTATCACACTGTTCTTGCAAAATATAGCATTTCTTTCACTGTCCGTTTGTGTGTGTGTGTGTGTTTGCGCGAGAATGTGTATGTGTACTTTTTATCTGTTCTTCAATCGTTTTGTCCTTCATCAGGGACGTCCCAAAAATTGGACACTCATTTTGTCCGTGTCCTTAGTCATTTTAGTGCTTTAGTACATGTATATATTTTTTGTTTAATTACAAAAAAATCGGTAATAAGAATTATCTCCGAAAAATAAATTAGATGAAGGAAAATGAAGTGTTTATATATATATATATATATATATATATATATATATATATATATATATATATATATATATATATATATATATATATATATATTGCTGATGCTTCAGATATTTTCATTTATATACAAAGTTATTTTATTTCTGTAGTGTATTTTCATTATAGGTAACACCTAAGTCATACTAAATTATATTTTGGCGTTTACATCCTGCTATGAATATTTCAACAACTTTTGGTAGGGGTTTAATCAGCTGTCGGTGAAGTCCCCAACATTTTAACCTGTTTTAATGGAAAATTGCAATGCTGTAATGATTCGTCATTGCACCACGTTTGTCGTCACACGAGACCTCCGTTTTTCAGTTTCATTCATTAGATCCATAATATTCACTCCATATGTCATTTTAGCGAGTTAGTGTTAGGTCCTTCAAATTCCGGGAATAGAAACCATGACTCTCTGCTTGCATGCGAGGTCAACAATCTTCCCAACAGTTAAAAAACCGATCTTAATTTTTACATTTGTGCGGTAAGTAGGGACCCGTAGGTTGATATGTGAGTCTAGGTTTTATATTCGATATTATATGAACTTTTATCATGTACTCAGGATATTAAATACAAAAAAAGTTTTTATTCTTATATTCCAACATTTTAATGGAGCGGTTTACCATTTTCAAAACAACCTTATTGTCGAGTGTTTTAAGTTTTAATTATTTCAACGATACTTTTGTTTTCTTTTTTATGAAGATAGTCCAGAATCATAAACTACTGTTTTTGTGAAAAAAAAACTTCAATACCATCTTTCTACCAGTTGACATTTTAGAATCACCGGTATGATACGGCGATATGGATTATAGTTATCACATCCCCGTGACATGGATTAGAAATCCATATCACACCCTGTACTAATATGGATGGCATTTTTTGTAGTTTCATACATGCAAAATCCCCATATTTAGTAGGACATTTAAGTTAAAAAGAATATCGACACACCAAGGGATTCCAGAGGATTGCAATAATTTCTACCGCGAGAATTGACATTACATTTTCATACGATTGTCATGCTCAATTCATTTTTGAATTTACTGGTTGGGTTTTCTTTTTGTATTTACATCCACCCATTCAATTCAAAATTTACAACTTAACATAACCATGCTAAATTATTTCCCCATGCTACGGATATTTTCAAATATATGCAAACAAGTTCTGATGTTATTTTATTTGAGTTATGTACTAGCACAACGTGAAAGCCCTGGGTCATCAACATGTGATCTGACATCGTATTGCATGAGCAGTCTGTTACTACAGCGGGATTTTTACAACAATAAACCGAAAAAAGAAGAACAAATATATGAATCACACATTCATTGGTACATCGGTAAGGCATTTCTCCTTCAACACCTCTGGGTATCCAAATGGTAAGTGCCTGTTCGATATTCACCATGTTTGTATCTTCAGATCTTTTCTAACTGGTGTATATAAATTCTTTCAGGTCAGGGTTGTTACTTGGATTATTGCAGTTGTATTTCTGAGTTACATAGGTGAGGTTATCAACTTCTGTGTAATGATTTTAAATGATTATATAATTTATATATATATATATATATATATATATATATAGAGAGAGAGAGAGAGAGAGAGAGAGAGAGAGAGAGAGAGAGATAGATAGATAGATAGATAGATAGATAGATTTAATTGACAATATTTTATATAAAGTATTCATTGTATAATAAATTATTCAATAAAACAATAAAACAGAATATTTTACATATATTAAAATATTATAGAGAATTCTAGAGTATATATATATATATATATATATATATATATATATATATATATATATATATATATATATATATATTGCAGTGAAATTTGCAGCTGGTAATGCATGCGCAGGGTACTGTTTTTATCAAGGCGCTTGCACTTTGGATTCGAAGAATTTACCACAATGTACCTGTGCATTAGGCGTCACCGGTACCAGTTGTAGTGAGAGTAAGTATCAATCACTTACAGTTCAGGAATAAAAATTCATACAGGTACCAAAGAATTGACCCTGAGCTGGTACTAATGTCAGTTTATAAACTTATAGACATTATATTTGGAACAATTGACGATTAATACTTTGGTATTGTCTGATTCACATAAGATGGCGAGGCGACGTAACCTTTTGATTATCATACGGATGATTCTACTCACTGACAAGCTGTACATGAAAAAAAACGTTTAATTCTTCACTGGATACACTGTATGTTGTCGAATAGGAACGATTACTCTAGTCAGTGTAGTTTTAAAGTAATGCTTTGTTTCCAATAATTTAATCTCCTCCAGGTCAAGAAATGGAGTAAAGACTCCATCCCGACAGGTTATATGGATTTTTATTACTTATTTTTATATTTTCATCTTTATTCTTTAAGTTTTCTAAGAGTATAAAGCTGATAAGTCGGATGATGGCGTGTATTGTCTGTGAAGCTTTCCATCTAGCAAAGCTTAAAGGGGCATTATTTTATTTTTTAAAAAAAAAAGATTTTTTCTTTTTTACTTCTTAGATTGATGTAAAAGAACAAAAAATGGCATAAAAATTCTTAAATTCCTATATATTTTGTAAAAGTTGCTTTGACAACTCCAGTTTGTCATTATTCGTTTGCAAATTATTAATTCGATTTCATTATTTGTATACATGCATACGACACTGTCCTTTTTGTCATAAACTATATAGAAATATAAGAATTTTTATGTCTGTATATAGCTATTATTTATTATTGTACATCATTTTTAGTATTAAAAACAAAATTATTTTTGGCAAAAAACAAGGTTATCGCCCCTTTCAAGTTTTCTCCCACAAATAGAAAATATATTGAAGTTTTGCTTACACTTTTGATGTTTGAAGTCATCTGATAACATACTGACATTTTGACTTATAAAGAACCCTCCGACTTCCGTTTATGCGCATATTTTTTTAAAATTTACCCCTAAAGACATGTTTATACCAGTCTAAGTCATTGATTTACAGAAGAGTCCATTATTTTTCCAATGGTTGATAATTTAAAGAAATGGAACGGCTCATATATTACAGTTTAGAGAAGTGTATTATGAATTAAAATATAAATCCAATTTTTAATGTTCTTTACTGTGAAAGACATTGATTTTCAGTAACGATTTTTTATAGATATTTAAAAGCTGTCTTAATTTTACATCTTTTATCACTCCATTTGGTGCACATCTCGCATATCTACTGGCAAAATTCTATTCAAAAAGCAAATTAGAATAATGTGTAAGACATAGAGTATATTTTTATATCTAATTTGTCATATTCTAATAAACGGAAAGTTTCGAATACTCATCGGTATGCATAGATAAAGCGGTACATCCCGGATCTGTCGAAAGTCAAAACAAAACGGTCTATTTTCCAAAAACGTATTGCCTACACGGATTCCACGAATTACTGAAGTACTAATGTTTTTCTGTAAAAAAGAAGCCTGTCACCTCTATTATGATTTACTTTAAACTCGTTGTGTTACTTAACAAGTGTCAATTTACCTTGGTAGACTTGAACCTCTTAATTATACTTTGATTATTTATTTTATTATTATTATTTATTACTTACATGGAAATGTAACCAGCTTCCGGTGAAGTGCCACAGATATAAGTTTGTGATTTAAACTGAAAGTAAAGCCATTGGGGTTATGTAACGTGACACGCCTACCTCGGTTTTAAAAGCTTCATTCCGATACACCCTACTCTTTATAAAACAACGAAGAACAAAATAAACAGCATATATATATATGTTTTACTCTGTCTGAAGAGCCGCTATCGCTGAAAGTGCTAACAGAAGAATAATTAAATTCACTATGATCAAAGGAATGTGTTGTTCTATATATATATATATATATATATATATATATATATATATATATATATATATATATATATATATATATATATATATATATATATATAAACGAATCAAATCATTAGGGAATAAAAACAATGATTGCACGTTTATAGTATTATTTTTTTAAAACGATTCAATAATCCTCGTAGTAATAAAACTCGTGCTGAATTAATTTGCATAATTTAGCCCTTACATTCATACCTGTGATCTGAATGTAGATGATCACACATTAAAGTGTGAGAAATTATAAGACTTTATATGAAGGAAGGGGTGTACTGTTCTTGTATTTTCAAGATTTAGAGATACATCTGATGGCCGATAGAATTTAACAAAATTATTCCCCTTTTCCCGTATTTGAGTAAATTTTATTTAAACTAAAAAGGAAATTTACAATTTTATCTAGCAAGTGAAGTTTTTTTAGACGACCTGCAGGATCTATATTGAAATTTATTTTTTTATCATGCTCGTACATCGATATGTCTTTATTTTGTCATTTTTGTAATATTTTATTCAGTGTGTATTAATGTTTGTGAATCACTTTAGATTTAGGTAAACGTAAAACAGGGTAATTTGACATTTACGAATAATGCAATTGATATCTCGGAATTTTAATATTCAAATTTGATATGTGAAACATTGTATTAATGTTGTAAAACTTTTGGAAGGCTTTCCTTTTGGGTTATAAATTGTGACTTATATTTTCTTATTGACATTTCAAGTTACTTCTCTTGCAAACGATTGCCAAGATATTAACAAATTAAAGTAGGAGAATTTTTGTTTTTAATATCAAAAACGTCCTATGAATACCTTTCTAAGAAAATATGAGAACATCATATTTCATTTTTCACAAAACAACTATGGTGTTATCCTCTAATTAGACCGTGGTCATACCAAAGTTTTTTTTAACTCATTCATCCCTAAACACACATTTAGACTGGTCTAAGTCATTGACTTACAGAGCAATCGGATGTTTTCAGGGTTGATGAGTTAAAAAATGGCAGTGACTGGTTCCGTCACTAAACGCTTGGCATGTGAAGTGAGTCAGTGTTTTTTGGATGAGACCTTAATATAGGCGAAAAAACCGAGGTTTCATGTCACGACAGGCGTGACACGTAAAAGATCACTAACTTCATTGGCGTCATCCATAGCACAGGTCAAATATGTGGCACTTCACCTATAGCTGGTGACAACTCAATATAAGTGAAAAATTATTTATGTGATGTAAAACAACAAACAAATATAATATTTTGATGGAACATATTCATTTCTTGAATTTCGCATCTTTTTTATAGATGGATTGGCGGAAATGAACGCAGAACTGGACTTGATCTCAACTGTTTTGACCGTCGTAGAAGCTGCAAACTATAGTCAATGGAGTAATGCAATGTTTGAAAATCAATTTAATCTGCTCTTTACAGGCATAGCAGATTCAGTGGTAATGAAAAAATAACTATTACGACCAATACTTCTACTGCTACTACCGCTACTACTATTACTACTACTGTTACTACTACTTCTACTACTACTGTTACTACTACTATTAATACTACTACTACTACTACTACTACTACTACTAATAATAATAATAATAATAATAATAATAATAATAATAATAATAATAATAATACTGTTACTATTGATATTACTTGATATCGGTGTCGTTTTCGGTATCAACATGAGCATTGAGATCGGTATCATTATCGGTATCAATAAGAGCATCAAGTTCGGTATCGGTATCAACCAGATCATCGAGATTGCTATCATTGTCACTATTGATAATAGAATCGAAATCGGTATCGTTCTCCGTATCAACATGAGCATAAAGGTCGGTATCGTTATCGGTATCAACATGAGCATTGAGATCGGTATCGTTCTCGTTATCAACATGAGCATAAAGGTCGGTATCGTTATTAGGATCAACATGAGCATTGAAATTGGTATTATTATCGGTATCAACAACAGCATCGAGATCGGTATCATTATCGGAATCAATAAGAGCATCGAGATTGGTATCGAGATCGATATCAACATGAACATCGAGATCGGAATCGTTATCGGTTTGAACATGGGCACTGAGATCGGTATCGTTCTCGGTATCAACATAAACCTCAAAATTGGTATCGTTATAGGTATCAACATGAGCATTGAGATCGGCATCGTTTTCAGTATAACATGAGCACTGAGATCAATATCGTTATCGGTATCAACATGAGCATCAAAATCGGTATCGTTATAGGTATCAACATGAGCATTGAGATTGGTATTGTTATCGGTATGACATGAGCACTGAGATCAGTATCGTTATCGGTATCAATATGAGCATCAAAATCGGTATCGTTATAGGTATCAACATGAGCATTGGCATCCATATTGACATTAACATGTACCTTGGTATCATTATCGACATCAACATTTGTATCAATATGAGTATCGGTATCAACGCTATTGAAATAGGTTTCAACATCAGACTCGGTGTACATTTCCACTCGATGTTGCTGATTGAAATTGATCTTGCATATAAAATTAGAAAACGTATATAGTTATAATGGATGCTCCGGTTGCCTTTTGAATAACGCAAAACGTAATTTGCATGAAGTTTTATTACTTGTTATGTAAGAAGTCAGATATTCATGTGAAACAAAATTGTTGAATGAATCATTTATGTTGCGTGATATCACAAGGTTATCTCGGTTACTTAATTACTGAATTTCACTTAATTGATGAAAATTATTAAAAGATATGATAAATTAAATATCATATTACAATTATAGATACAGTAATGTGAAACAAAATAACCACAGAACAGAACATTAAAGAGAACTGTATTATGTTTCAGCAACAAGCTACAAATATCATTGAAAGAATAATAAATAATATGGATTCACGGCTGAGTGACAATTGGAATATTGATCTAAATGATATAACAAGAGGTATGAATATACAGTGGATTCCTGTTAATCACATAGCCAAAATATCAGATAATGAAATTAACAGGAATAGTGTATTTTAGTGAATAATGATGACATATTTTCATCTAGTCCTTTTAATACTACTATAAACATCTTACATACAGTAGTAATTTATTCTCATTAAGCATTAAGGTAAAATAATATCATAAAAAGCAAAATTTTCATAAAACATAGTTTGGTATGATCTTATTTCTATCAAAATAGTATTTCCCCATATATTTTTTTACTGTAATCAGTACATTTTCCCTCATTTTTGGAAGTATTTTATGCAATTAACAGGAATTCATGGTTGAACTTATGCAATTAAAAGGAATATTTAACGTATAAGAGATATAAAATAGGTTTTTGTTCTGAGTTCATGCAATTATCAGGTATGCAATTAAGTGGAATCGATTATATATATATATATATATATATATATATATATATATATATATATATATATATATATATATATATATATATATATATATATAGGTGACTCTCGATGGTTCGAACGTCGAAACCTGGTTTCTTACAGGTCTTTCATGAATTAAGTAAACTATCTCTAGATTTCCGAACGTCAAAACCTCGAAGTTTTTGAAACCTCGAAGTCGATTCGAAGTCCCAATTTGTATATTCCTTTATATTTGACTCGATCGGTGAATCTTTAAAAGCCAATGCTGTAAGCCAAAACGACACCAGTATCCTTTAAACAATCACATTGGTTGTTCAGTATATAGATTATGCTTTAATATACGAATCAGATATAGGGAATTATATCGAATTCACCGTTGGTAAATTCACATAGTTTTCTGACCATGCGCCGAGTATGGTAACCATACGTTCTACTCAGCAGGAAAACGTTTCAGTTCATAATGTACGTACTAAGAAAAGAGTTTTTAAATTTGATAATCAAAACAGTGATATTATGCTACAAGCACTTATACAGCGTCTGGGGAGTTGTATGATATCTTTTCCAATGATAATGTAACTACTCCGGGGTCAATTGATGAGTACGTGAGATTTACAAACTGTATAAAAAATATACAAAAGATAGAAGGAAAATGTTGCGAATTATACAAGCATTATATTTAAAACTTAAACAATGCGTACGTTTTAACGACTGTTTCTCCGATTACTTCGATAGCAACGTGGGATTGTTTTGTATTTAAATGACATGGAAATGGAGTTATATAAACATAGTGGTTATGTTGTATTTAGGGATCTATCGCTTTCGCTCATGACGTACGCGGACAATACTGTTTTATTTGCAGATTCAGCAAAAGATTTACAAAATATGTTGAATGCTCTTGAAAAATATTGGGACGATTGAAAACTTAAGGTTGATATAAATAAAAAAAAATTTGTCTCAGAAATGGTGGAAATATAAAATGAGATTTGGTCATATAAAAATAAGGCAATAGAAATAGTAAATTCGTTGTTATTTTGGTATTACGCTCATTCAAAATGTTAGATTTAATATGACCCAGAAGTAGCTTGCAATAGAAGCCAAAAAGCATTGTTTTCCCTTCAAACTTACTTTACATAATATCAATTTAATGTTAAGACAAAATTGTCAATTTTGACACATATATAGCGATTATCATGAATTGTGAAACATGGGGCTTTCATGATATAGAAAAGATACATGTGGATTTTTGCAAAAGGGTGTTGGGTGCGCCCAGAAAGAGCAGCTAATATTGCAGTGTATTCCAAATTGGGCCGTTACATCTAGGAGAGTAAAATGTATAAAATATTGGTCAAAATTATTAAAAATGAATAATTGTATTTTGAAAAATATTTACGAACAACGGTTTTGTAAATGCATGCTAAATCCAAATAAATATTTAAACTGGGTAAGTTATGTAATGCATGAACTCCAAACAAATGGTTTAGGTGACGTATGGTTATACCAAAATTCGTTGAAAACGAAAAACCTTTTCTGTATGAATATGACAAAACAATCAAGGATATTTTTACACAAGGCAATCAATCCATTTTGAATGAATTGAACAAGTTTTCGTGATATAGACATCTAGTGAATAATTTTGTTGTACAAACATATCTTCTGAAATCGTTACCTATACAGCTGCAACGCATACTCACAAAATTAAGACTTTCCTACCATGACCCATATATATATATATATATATA
>BROG01001624.1:0-37582 GCA_030159075.1 Atrina japonica | reverse complement strand
TATTATTATTATTTTAATAATAATATATCTACATCTGTATAAAAATATTAAGGCCTAAAACTCAAAATGTAAAAATCGCCAAAACTCAAAATCTTACAATGAAAAAATCTGTCTGATTTTAATTAGTCATACTTTAGTCCAGAACAGAATACATCATTAAGTTTTTTGTATAAAGAATAATTAAAATCGAATAGATTTTTCTATCATTACAAGATTTTTTGTTATTGTAATTTCAGTTTTACATTTTGATTTGGAGTTCTAAATATTTTTAAACAATTAATCAGAGTGATAGTGATCCAGAGCGACAAAGTCCCAAGAGGGAGACAATTTCAATAAATACATACAACAGATAAATGCCTGAATGGTACCGGGTGTGCTACTCGCGGATTTTATCAATTTTTCAAGCATTTTTCTTTGTTTTCTTTTTTAATTTACAAAAGAAAAGGGGGATAACTGGAATTCTGGCACTTCTTTGTTGTGCAATGCAGTCTCGCGATAATTTACGTTGTTTCATGGGTGGTCTCAGCGGAAGCTAGAATGTTGACATGTAGTTAGACAGACAAGGAAACTAGCCCTTGAAGAATTACTTAGAAACGCATTTTAATTGAGTTTTAGTCGTGGTGATGTATATAAAACAAGGAATTCACATAAATTTTGACAATGTTGTTATACCAGTTCATATTTCTTGTCCTCGGATTTAACGTCATTTGAAAAACAAACCGAGGAGGTGATTGTATGTTAACAAAACGGAACAGCCATTTTGTAGCAATAAGAAAATGGAGGACAGAGAAAGTATTTACTCTTCAAATTATTCTCAGTCCTCGGTACCCGTGACTCCTCCTGGATTGGAAGCTATATACACAGCATGTCGCAGATGTTATCCAGATCAGCCAAATCCCTTACAAGTTACGGCATTGGTAAAATACTGGTAGGTTCATTTTTGACGCCGCTTTGTCTGAAACTAAAATATTTTTTCTCTCTCTGGGATTTTTGCTGTTTTCAGTAGATCTAGAATTTATTTGACTCCAGATATCTGTATGTGTTACTATATACATACCTACACGGTATATTTAGAACACATTTCATTTATAAGCTCGCTGTAAATGCAATGTCAAATTTGTATTATTGTAACATTAGGACTCAGGAGTGGCAAGTGTTGAATATTTCCGTCATTGACAAGGGACATTATAAATCAAATGTTCACTCCTCTCCGCTGTACCTTCAGGGTCCAAAAGCACCAAATTAACTCAATACTCAGTATTACCTGCTGCAAGGTGATATGTATGTGTATTGATGGCATTTACAAATATACATGTACCTATTGATATATTGTAAACTCTAAATAATGTAGTAACGTAATAATGATGAAAAATATTGCTCATTTCACATTTGCAGAAAAATTCATAAATATTAAAAATTGTTTCAGTACATGCATTGGTATATGGCACCATGATTTACCCAAAACATCAAACAAATGAGTTTGTGAAAAAAGTCAATACAGTACGAATTTGTAAGCGTAGGCTTCTAGTTCTAGGATGTGTACAAATGCATGACACTTTTGAAACCACAAACATAATATTACCAAATTATAATATTTTCTGTAAATGATATCCAGTAATAATATAAAGATTTACTTTAAATATTATGTCACTAGAAAAGAACTGAAGAGGAAATCTACTTTTATTGGCTTTTATATTTACATTGGAATCAGGCACTTCTCTACCCAGACTCTAACTACTATAAGTGTGCATTGAATACATGTTGGCCTAATTTGAGTGAGAATGATGTACATGTAGCTAAACTAATCATTTTATATTAAAACTTTTTATACATCATTACATGCTTATTTCATTTATATAAAAAAAGTTGTTGGAAGATGTTTTGGGTAAATCGTGCTGTCGCTGGTATGGCACCTACATGTACACTGTATTCTTGGACAAAAATCAAGGTTTTGTCTGAATATCTTTAGTTCAACTGACCAAATTACTTTGTAAATTTGTAGCATTATAGGTTACCTGTAGTCTATAATCTCTTTGGTGGGAAATACGAAACCCAAAGTGAATTTAGCTCATTTAAAAAAATAACCTAAACGCCGTAAACATGATGCAGGAGGACCTATTCTCGGACAGTAGTAGTATTTATGCTAAGTTAGTGACACTACTTCTCTGCGGGCTTGTGTTTGATATGATAGAAATTAGAAAGATAAGTGATTAAACATTTGTACTGGAATTATCAATCGTAATTTTTGTAAAGTGTTTTATTTATCGTTTACAAGAAGAGGATGTATTAAAAAATTTGAAAAAATCTTGTTCATTCATGAGCAACATGTGCGAAGAGAAGTGTCTGACATTACATCTGTACATGTAGGTACCGTTCAAGAATACATTGTATATCTACCATGTCTACAGTACCGGTACTGTACAAATGTACATGTTTCATTCTTAAAGGAAAATCATATTCAAGATAAAGTGACCCCAATTTTTTTTGTTTTTGATAAAAAATTATTAAATTTTTCATATTATGATTATTTTGGACCCAGAAATTGTATAAACAACTAAATAGTATGTCTAGGAATGATAAAGAAGGATTTGGCTTGACTATTGAGTACATGTACACATGTATATTATATAATTTACATGTAGCTGAATTTAATTTTGGTGTTCCGGCTCAGTTAGCCTTGGCTTTACAGTTCAGCACTGGTGAAAATTCATGTATGGTACATTGTAAAATCATAATTGTACTGATAAAAGTAATTTTAAAACAGAAAAAAATTTTCCTAATGAACTTCATTTACATGGTTTACTGTCCCAAATTAAATTGCAGTTACCCCCAAAATAATCTATTTTTCATTATGTTCACAGTAAGTCTGTACACCAAATTAGGAATTTTTCAAATTGGAAAAAACCACATGTATTTTATACTATTTTGCATTGGGAATGATTCTGAATTTTGTCCCCATGGAAACTATAGAAAAATGCCTGGATATGTTCATGTTTTCATCCAGGGGAATTACATGTGTACAAATTACAATGTATGTACATATACTGTACATGTACAATGTATAAGTATATCAATAATTTTTGCAAAATTGAATTTGAAAAAAGGCCAGGTCAGTCACTCAGTGTCACATATATTTCTGAATATTGGAAAGAGTGGCAAGGACTTTTGTAAAGTAGTCACACAGCTCGTTAAATCAAGCAGAAGTAAACAAGCAAGAATAAAGGAATTGATGCCTTTTTGTAGAATAAATATGATTGTTATCTAAATCTTTTATTGTTCTCTTTACCATATAAGATTTAAATAAATGTATAAATATTTTACTGTGAAATATAGTTACATGTATTTAGTGATTTATTATTTAACTGATTTAAGTCCAGGATTAATTGAATTAATTAATTTAAGTGCATAACTCAAACTCTAGTTTCTGACTGAGTCTGAACTCTGATGACTTTTTTCTGCTCTATGCCTGTAAACATTGAAAAGCATAGACAGATTTACTTTGTGCTAAAAACATCTTGAAATTAGATAATAAATTTACTTATGGGATTAATTTGCAACTTCATCTTGTTTCTTATTGGAAATAAAAGTATAATTTTCAAAATGAAAGAAACTTAAAGACATATATCTTATAAATATTCAGATATTCAAAGTTAAATTAAATACCGGTATTCAAGTTTTAAGTCAAGTACACTGTTCATTCCTAAAAAAAAACATGCAAAATTTGGTCAGGTACATGTATATCCTTTTGTTACTTTGATAAAAATTTTGTATGTCATAGTTACTATTAAATAATTATAATTTTTATAAAAAGTACACATCTAATATTTCATTAATAACAATTTTAATGGAAATGCAAACCTACAAATATATATCAAATTACACACAAATATCTGATACTACTGTAATGGGAATTATTTCAGTATTGGATTACATGTACATGTAATTAAGTCTTCAAGGACATCCATCATACCATGCAGGTGAGTCCCAGGGACCAACAAGAACAAAATTCCTGAGTCCTTCGTTAAATTTGTGAGTCCCCAAGTCAGTGAAATTCAAGAACATACATGAAAAGAAAGGCACACATTTTCAGTCACAGGTTGAAAAAAAAATTACTGAGTTTTTGTGCGTCATTAGGGACTCACTAATATTTATGTTTTACATCCTGAAAAGATTTTATGCATCAAAGATGCAGAAATCCTGCATAAGGGAAAACCCTGCGCATGTGGTACAAAATGGACATGAGTCATGACATTAATTTTCTTCATTGATACATGTACATGTACACCGGTCCTGTACCATGTACATTTATTTATATATAAATGTCACTCACATGTACTTTATATATTTTTTCCTTTTACCACTTGATAGTGAGACTGACTGTTCTGGATCTTAAAATGAAGTTATCTGCCAAACTTGATGTAACTTTTTTATTTTCCCTACATGTATATACAATGTATGCACTGGTATACTGTATACACGTACCTACATCGCCATGATAAGTGAACAAAAAGAAGACTGAAAAAAATACTTGAACAATAACATGTAACCTTACAGGTAAATCATATTTCTTTGATTTAAAAGAATTTCCTGCCCATAAATTAAAGTTAATGCCTGTATAGATCAAATGTAGATGTGCTACATATTGCACATACTATGAACATACATGTACACAGTGTACCAATTCATATACATGTACAGTAAAACCTGCTATAGAGACCACCTCTATGTAAGGATTACCAGTCTATAAAGGCCCGTTTTTTCAAGTCCCTTGACTGCATATTTCAACTAAATTGAACCTGTGTATAAGGGTCACGTTAATGTAACTATTCATGTTTTGCATCCTGAAAAGATTTTATGCATCAGAGAAACAGAAAGCATGCATAAGGGAAAACCTGGCTTTACACTTTATATTTTAGTTTGTATATGTACATAGTATGATTGTTTGGATGATGTCCAAAGCTCTATATATAATGAAATGCATTCGTATTGTACACCTGATGAAATCTACATGTTATTGTTGTACATGTTGTTGTACATTTCTTCCATATATGTACTACTTTAAAACTGACTCAAGAGGTAGCACTTGGTTAACCATTATTTAGAATAAAATCCAATAGATTAATCAGTACGCTATTTGGATATGTATCAAATAGATTTCTGGTTTATGTATACGTGCCACACAAGTGACAAATATGTTCAGATGTAAATTACACAGACTATCTGATTCATCAGAAATCTTTCAGCCATTTTATTGGTTTACATTATGTAACAAATCTCATTTATACAATTCTGATATGAATAGGTATTTTAATTTTATGCATGACCAGCAGTATTGAGTATTATACAAATGTACAGTACATGTTCTTATGTGTACATTGTACATGTACATATAGTTGTTACTATCATACATGTAATTCACTTTCATTTCATAAAATAGCATTATACATTATGTATATGTACACATTTTGATAATTTCGATCTCAAGCATTCTAATACAAGAGAAAAAAATCTTGAATTAGTTAAAGAAATACCAAAACTATAGAGGAAAAAGACTGTCATCATCTCCATGTACATTATACACATGTACATGTAGTGATGTACTTGTTTCCAGTTTTTAATCAAATGTGGTAGCTCATTGTTTGTGTTCTGGTATTATAAGGCTCTTTGTTTTCTGGTATCATAAGGCTCCTTGTATGTTTTCTGGTATTACATGTATAAGGCTCCCTATTTGTATACTGGTATTTTAAGGCTCTTTGTTTGTGTTCTGGTATTATCAGACTCCTTGTTTGTTTTCTTGTATTATAAGGCTCCTTGTTTGTTTTCTGGTATTATATTTTATAAGGCTCCTTGTTTGTGTTTAGGTATTATAAGACTCTGTATTAGTGTTCTTGTGTTATAAGACTAGTGCTATAAGGCTCCTTGTTTGTGTTCTAGTGTTATAAGACTCTGCGTTAGTGTTCTAGTGTTATAAGGCTCCTTGTTTGTGTTCTAGTGTTATAAGGCTCCTTGTTTGTGTTCTAGTGTTATAAGACTCTGTGTTAGTGTTCTAGTGTTATAAGGCTCCTTGTTAGTGTTTTAGTGTTCTAGTGTTATAAGGCTCCTTGTTAGTGTTTTAGTGTTCTAGTGTTATAAGGCTCCTTGTTTGTGTTCTAGTCTTATGTTATGATGTAATAACTATAAAGCTCCTTGTTTACATGTGGTGTTATAAGGCTCCTTGTTTATGTTCTGGTGTTATATGGCTCCTTGTTTATGTTCTGGTGTTATATGGCTCTTTGTTTATGTTCTGGTGTTATAACTATTATATAAGGCTCTTTGTTTATGTTTTAGTTTTACAAATAAGGCTCTTTATTTGTGTTTGGGAATTATAACTATAAGGTTCCTTGTCTGTGTTTTGCATTACAATACATTGTACCATGTGAATGCATTAAAATTAATTTAATTTCAGTCAAAGTTGCATTTAAGGCCTCCTGTATAAAGGGCACCTGTCGTTTAATTTTTTAATAATGAATAAACCTCATTATAAGGACCACCTGTTTATAACAACTACTTTTGTCTGTTCCCATGAGTGGCCTTTATAATATAGACTTCATGGACAAGTTTGACTGTACATTAAACATTTGATAACTGGTCCAAATGACTAGTAATTTTCCATTTATTTTCAACTGTGTATATATGTACCGGTATATACAGACCAGTAAAATATTTTCTTTGACCAGTGAAATTCCTTTATTCACTGGTCTGGTTGACCATTTATTTTTTTTATTTCAAAATGTCTGGTATAAACATCTTCAAGGATGTAAATTATAAAAATCAAATACATGGACAATATGTGCACAATTTTTTAATTAGCTAGAGGGTTCCTACACATACACACACACACACACACACACATATATATATATATATATATACATGTATATATATATATATATATATACATATACATGTATATGGTATTATTCTCAACTTTATCTCAAATATTGCCCAGCTACACAATGTTATTGACAGAAAATACACAAATTTTGTTTTACAAGAATGATTTGTTAAAGTTATGATAAATAGTAATGTACACTATTATTAAAAGTAAAACTAGAACAGCGATATTTGATACCATATTAACACATTTAAAATCCATTATATCTGAAGGGATACCAACTGAAAGATTTTAGCATGCAAGGGGTTAAGAATGTTATTTTAATGGGAATGTGTTTTGTCTGTGGAGTATTTAAAAAGTATTGTTTTTCATTTAGCTGGTATCATAAAATGAATCCCCTGCAACTTCAGTTAACTCAATTATGTGAATCTGTCTTTATATAGGATATCTTTATGTAAACAAGAGCTAACACGGAGTCCATTTAATATATTGAATGCGATTATTGATGTAATGTTTAGCGGGGGGTATAAGTGCTTTCTTTCAACCAATAAAAACGAAAACACAAGTATGTCTCATGGAGATATATCATTGAGGTTTAGATGACGGACAATAGAAACAGACCACCATGGACAGATTACAACCTTCGAGAAGAGATCAATGAGTCTGATTTCTATATAATTCTCATCAATCATAATAGAATTCATAGCACAATTGAAAAAGCAATTTCATAATGTATATATCGCCTGATCATGACCGGTCATGATTTAGAGCATATGATAGTAATAAGAAATGGCAGACTCTGATAATTAATACAGGTACTTGATTGTCAGGTGTGTCAATATCTCTTGTTAATTCTAATTTGTTTTGATATATGTACATAGTACATGTACTTCGGGTTCATTTCATGTACATTGTATGTACATGTTATTGTAATACTGTTGTGTGATACATATATGTACATGTAGTTGAAAAATAACATTTCTCATACCCATTGATTTGATTTGAATGATAATAAAAAAATGTACATGTGCATGCTAAATTTTTCTTGAGTGCCTTGTTTAATTTAAAATCAAGAACATGTACTTCAGCCTTCAGGGTTAATATGAGGGGCCAATTTTTTAACATCAGGAAGTGTTTTAGATAAAAAGAAAGGGTGGTCCCATCATAAGTTTGTATTGACTACGTATACCATCCAAAATAGTGTTTCCAGGTGTGTTTATTTTTCATCTACATGTACTAAGCCTGGTATGAAATACATTTGTAAAAAGTTAAATAAATGTCATTACATGTACATTTTGTACATGTATATAAATGTTGACAATAATGTACAATGTACATTTGTCATTAATATCTGTAGATTTACATATAATGATATATATCGTACTATGGACTGACGCCAATGCAGTAAAGTTTCTTTCAATTGTCATGGCATGGGAACCCAGTTTTAAGTCTTATCCGAATTCGAAAGACCCATGATTTTCACTTCTTATGCCGGGCACTTGGCGAAAGAACAGTCAGTTCATTATTTTTTTTTCAAAGTTTTAGATTATGACCTGTTGCCAGTACTTTGGATTGAACCTGGGATTTCCCACTTGCGAGTCAATGCTCCACCACTTACATGTACATGTATCCAATGCAAGTGGAGCAAGATGTTTGTGTGTGTTCATTGTTTTCATGTTTACATGTACCTACCCAAGTTGTTGTACCGTTGATTAACATCCCATTCAAGAATCTTTCACCTATGTGATGATCACCTAATGTTGGTGAAGGGCGTCAAATTTTGACCTATGCTTCACAGTGGCCCCTGCCAAAGTTCGAACCTGTGACCCTCCGGTTGTACATACATGTACCCTAGTATGGTAATATAGGTGTATACATTAAAATTTTAAGATGTTATCTGTGTACAATGAACATGTATTAACATGTATAATACATGTTCATTGTACACAGATAACATCTTAAAATTTGTACATGGTAGGAAGTTTCTACATTTTGTAAGAGACTCATTACAAAAATAATTTGAATATATTTATTTGTTGTAAGACTTTTCCTAAATGTATATTACAAAACCTGACACCTGTTTACTCTGTGTGTTGAAGCACCTGTTGTATGTGGCAATTTTATTAGACCTCTTTGAATGCTCATGTTACAGGCATTTGATTGTGGATGATCTTTTTACAAAGTGACATGTACTGACTGTATACAGGTAAATGCTACTTGAAAGACTTTCACAGACAAAGGTGTGTGTACTTGAATACAGTGCATCAGCGTGTGAGAATTTGGAATGATTGATGATCGGATAGTGTCAGAGTTGAAAAATTCTAATGGGTATCAGTTATTAATAAATAATTTAGCTTCCATTTACTTCCCTACACAAAACTATTTAAACCTCCCCTAGCTATTGAATATTCAGTTGGATAAAATCTTTCAAAGACAAGATTTAATTAGTGTGTTTAAACATAGCTGTTGGTCATAGAAATGACTGGTAGTGGGAGAGCTTAAACACACAACTATACAAGCCAGGGGAAACAGTATGAGGTCTTATGGTCTTACATCAAACATATATCAGGTATATTGATTGAACGCTATGCTCGGCTAAGCTTATACAAGTCTGTCATTTATTGGGTATGAATGTTATCATTGAATGCTTTGTTTAATGGTCTGTAGGGGGTCTTAATCACTTGTTTAGGCGTTGGCCAAATCGGAGGTAGTTTAGGAAAACTTGTTGACATTTAAAAGTCATGGGGGGTGACCTACATTCAGCTTATGGTTCCTGGGTGGTAGTGATTGCCTCTGCCTAGTAACAAACTTATGCTTTTAGTATGTTGTAAATAAATAAAAAACGGGACCATGTGACTCGATGTTATTGTAGGTGTATTATGTAGTTTATAAATATTCCATTCACTTTCATGGCTTCAGTGTTATAGAGAGATCAGGGATGACCTTACTGCTGTGTATAAAGTTCTAGTCCTCATTGAAAAAATCTAGTCACTGGTGTTTGAGAAATGAAGGAAAATCAAGTCTTCAGGTATTGAATAATGAGTACTTGTAAAGCTAACCTGTTGTTAGACAGAATTTATTATCTTTATGTAGTCAACATAAACATTTACCTTTTTGGACTGGATTACACACTTGTAATACCTTTCGAAAACAATAATTTTGGGTCATAGTACTCCAGTAAATAAAAGGAATATTTTCAGAGATAACAATTTTCAGATTAATAAATTTTGATCAACATTTTTTATCAGGGCTGTAGAAATTGAAATGGTAAATAAAATTGTACTTGTGACACATATATATATATATATATATATATAAAATTAATATATTGATATGGAATGCATTTACAAGATGTGTTCACTCATGCATGAATATTAAGATTTTTATGTAAATAAGAAAATAAATACAGATGAAATATGATGATAAAGATTAAATTACTTTGCAATGTTAAAAATGTTTCTTTCTATTTATATGAATAACAACAATATAGGCTACATTGTACGTGAACATGTTGAAGAAGCAGAACAATGTGTTGACTATATTATTGTTTGTTTTTTTTTCATTTGTTCTATATTATTTGTATTACAGGTGTTTTGTGTTAACCCCTTTTCACCCCTAAGTAACTCGATGGTATGCTCTTGTCTATTACTTAGACCAGTCTATTATGGTCTGTAGGGTTGAAAGGGTTAATTAGGAAACACTCAATATGTACATGTATGTCAGTTGAATGCCAATGGCCAGATTTAAATGATGAAGGAAAAATCTGATTCGGAAAAGTTGACCAGCCTAATTCCGCACGTGAACTGACCAACTCTCCCACATAATTAGCCTAGGCTTCTTCAAACTACATTTTGTACAAACATGTACTGTTTGGGTGTAAGAAAGTAATATCTAGCCACTCTACCACATAACCATAAAATCTAAATGGCATTATCATATGCAATATTAGCATTTTCTTGTTCATGAAAACTTTGTTTACAAACAACATGTTATTTTCTTTATTTTATATGTCTGTGACAGCACGTCTACAAACATGGAAATAATAATTATTTTTTTTTTACAAAAAGATTTATTTACTTTTTTCAGTGCAGTACATGTATATGTCTAGTACGTGAGTACATTGCATTTTGTACATGATGAAATCATGTACTACTGTACAAGTACTGGTATGTACTTTGTATGTCTGTCTATTTCATGATTTCATTATTATTTCTGTCTCTTTGCAGGCTGGGAGGTCCAGATCCTCTGGACTACATAAGCATGTATGCAAACCCAGGAGATGAAAATAGGGGAATTCCCCCACATTGGCATTACATAAGTTACGGATTGTCAGATTTACATGGAGATGGCCGGGTTCATGAGTAAGTTTTAGATTTTTTCATAAATCAGGGGTTCAAAATTCCCCAAGTCTGATGCCAAAGACTTGGCTAATTTGGGTTTGGACTTGGCATTTAGAAATACCCTAACTATGTCCAAGGACTTTGCCTCATTAGCATTTAAAAATTGTTATTGAATATTCAAGGCACATATTTCAAATAAAAATTGATCTGTTTAGCTATGATATTGTATTATTATTGTTTATGCCTTATTGTGTAGAAGCTATATGCAATATATCACTATAGATGCAATGTCATAATTTGAAGAGAAATACTATAAATAGCAGTTGAATTACATGTATAATTTGATTATAATTGCACTGTTCAATTTGCATATTTCTATTTCCAGTCATACATTCAGGTGCAATGGTAACGAAGGTCCAAGTGGATTTGGATTTGAACTCACATTTAGACTAAAGAGGGAACAAGGGGAGACAAATCCTCCTACTTGGCCTGCAACATTAATGCAAGCTTTAGCCAGATATGTCTTTCAAACAGGTACATAGTTACATTGATGATTGCTGGGTATATTTCATAAGTACTTGACTGGTTGTTGATTTTATAGATCTATTTTGCTTTATATTGTTTTATTAGTCATTATAGGAGCATTTGTTAGTGTCATTGTGAAACACTATACTGCACCATCTGTACTGTCAAGGACCTTTAGCTTGCTATTGCATGATTTCGGCTAAATAGAACACCATTTCGTGATCTTTTTTAAATCAGTCATGAGATGTTGGACATTTTTCTCAAGCAGAAGAAAAACTATTATTGTCGTGGCTTACTATAAAGATGAATTCACACCATAGCCGGCTATGAATTTAAAAAGATTTTTGTCTTATCTTCAGACACTAGAACATATGATTTTACATTTTTGCTAAGGTGAATCTACATTTGTATATAATTATGTGAATGTTTTTTTCTCTGATCTGATTTTTTGCAAACATTTATTATCAGGGACTAATAGACCTTATTGGGAAAAGGATCCTCTTCCCTTTCAATTGGGTATTTTATGTTGCAGTGGGCTAAATTCGGTAAAAAAAAAATAGTATTAATTTTGGTAATTTTACTGATAAAATTAAAAGTAAAGACACGGAACTTGTGATTCAGTTTTCTCTTTATTAAACTGACAACATGGATTTCATCTGAAAAATGAAGGTGCTTATTCCTATATATCAAAAGTTAGGTACATTGTGAACATAATTGGGAAATTTTTGCTCAAAATTGAGAAAAATATATCTGATTTTGCATTGGAAATTGGTCCTTTTACCGTATCCACATTATGATGATATTAATCCATGGTTATGGAGCATAGCCATTACTTGGTGCAGATGTCAAACTCTGTGTTAACCATTAATAATATTTTTTTTTATCAGAAAATGTACTGTATAGTGGTGACCATGTACCTTGGCATATGCCACTTGATGGAAGTGAATCGAGAGTACAACACATGCTTATGGCAGAAGACGCACAATTATTACCTATAACCACACCTTTTGGTATCGTTAATTTCGTACAGGTAAGTTATGTCTTCACCATGACCATTTTCTTGAATGAGTCATTTAAACTGTTGAAAATTTTACCTATACATTGAACACATAAAGGGAAAAAATTGACAAAGAGCATTGAGAAAAACCTGTGATTTAGAAATTTGAATGTACACAATTGATGTTGGGTATAAAAAGTGTATTTTGGTTTTGTTTGAATATCAAAGTTTCTTTATCTTTAATTGACATATGTCAGATGTTGTTATAATTTTTTAAGTTGAAAACTGATGTACATGTGGATCTTTGTGTCTTTTGCAGATAATTGGTGTATGTGAGGAAGAACTAAAAGCAGCACAACATTGGAATGGTCCAGGGGTCATTGAACTCATAAGATCATTGCCATGGTAAATATAACACTTTAAGTCCAGTGTCATAGACCCAACCTGGTTCCTTATTCATTTTAAAAATTAAGATTCATTTTGCTGTGGTGAAATAGGAATTCATACATACAAAATTTACCATAAACAACAAGCAGTGATTTTTTATTGTTTCATTTGATATTTGCCAGTGTTGATTGCATTATTAGTTATTTGTGTGTTCTTAATTATAGTGCTGGTGGTCCATGGTTGATAACGGACATGCGAAGAGGGGAAACAATATTTGAAATAGAACCACAATTACAGGTAAATTAGAACAAGTGTATCAATTCATTTGCTACCTATGGTACCGGTATTCTATAATGAATCAGTTTTTAATCTTTAAAATGTTTTTAAAAAAAGTACAGGAAATTTGTACAAATTGAATCTTCCTTTTGCTAGTAACAATCTCTGATTTTGTCTTAATCTTTTAATTTTTTTGCACATTTAGGATTTATAATCTGCAAATAATTTTCAAACCTTTTTCTGTCAATTTTGGGAAAATGCCATTGGCAATACAATTGGGAATTTTAATGTGAATTAGTGTCAAATTGGGAAAAATAGTTTGCACACATGTATATCTAGTTGTAATGGAATCTCATTTCTGAATTCATTTCCCCTTGCAATAATTCATTTTTCATAATTCTTTTAAATCAAATTGGGGGAAAAACATACATTTTTGATTGGAATGGGGCTGAATATCAGCCCCATGAAAAATATGGGGTATTTTGGTACTGTGTTGAGGACATCATGGAACTTCTCCCATTGCAATTAAACCAGGTTTCATGTATTTCTGTTGTATACATATTTCTGTGTCACTAGCTAAATTCAGTGATAATTTGAAATGGTCATTTTATACATTACATATGCTATGTTTTGTTAGTTGGTACATTTGGTTGTTTTAGGACCAGGTTGACCATGGAATAGAAACAGAAGGATCTAACTTGAGTGGAGTGAACAGCAGGTGCTCCTGGGAAGAACCCGGTGATGGCGGGGAAGATTTCTATAATGAAGATGATAAAGAAAATAGAATGAGTGAAGAACGTAGGATGAGCAATGAAATAGACAGACCACACATATCAGATTTTGGTAAGATTTCTTGTTTATAATGAAGTAGTAAGATTTCTTGTTTATAATGAAGTAGTTGGACCCCATACACAAGATATTTGTATGATATTTTTAAATATTGTATGTTGCTTATAGACATTTTTTCATGAAAGTTTTTCGAAAGAAAAGGATTTGATAAAGATAATGAAAGGAATTGTAATACTTGAAAATCCAAAATTGATTGTTGATTTTCTGGAACAGATTCTGAACAGATCAAAGCAACATTGAAAAAAGGTTTACAGTTTCCAAGAAGAGATTCTAGAGATTATGAATATGATAAGTGAGTACAATTTTCATTTGGTTTATTCCTATTCATATATATCCATGACAGCCAGTTAAGACAAAAAAAAATTATTTTGAATTTAATTTACAAACTTTATTCATTTTTATTTCAAATTGTTTCATTTTCTTTTACAAATTTTACTATGGTAATACCTGCTTTAGTGACCACCTGTGTATAAAGACCACCTGGTCATAAAGATTGTTTTTTGCTGTTTCTTATAGTACCATTTTTGTACAAATGAACTTCAATATAAAGACCACCTCCCTATAAGACTGGTTTTGTTGTATATTA
This sequence comes from Atrina japonica, assembly GCA_030159075.1. Lineage (NCBI taxonomy): Eukaryota > Metazoa > Mollusca > Bivalvia > Pterioida > Pinnidae > Atrina > Atrina japonica. Next base: position 22,748 of record BROG01001624.1, on the reverse strand, counting down.
AGGGGGTCTTTATATACAGGTTTCACTGTATTTATAAAAGCAAAGCTTATTTCAATGACAAATTTCAAAAAATCATCTCTCATCGCACCATGAAAGACAACCTCAATAGAATGAGATTTGATATCAGATTTGCCTCTGTAAGATTGCGTAATGGTGTAAAAAATTGATGATCTTTGATAAACTTGGAATTTACTTTTATCCATGCATTGTAAAAATTGAAGGTCCATAAGGGAATGTAACCTTTTTTCTGTTAAAAATAAATCTTTGCAAAAGTAGAAGGACACAGAAGTTTTCAAAGTTTTATGAATTATTGTACCAAAAAGGGAAATTCTGTGACAGTTATTAATACACAGGTGCTTGTTAATTTCATCTTGGAGAAAATGCATCATTACTGCACTTGTTTAAAATATCTTACATATAAATATACAAATTTCTGCTACAGAAAATATACTTTGCTGTTTTGAAATGTACAACAAAGACTGGGATTTAGTTATTCTATTCACTCAGTCCTTTGATAAACTTTAAGATGATAAATCTTAATTGTTATTTACAGCACTAGACAATCCCGTAAGCAATCATTTGATAGCACAGCTAGTTCAGATGGACCAACAGAATTACTTCGTACCAGAACTTTGGATTTTGTACATTTAAAATTCAACTTAGAAGCCGGTTCTTTAATGCCCCTCGCATTGAAGGGCAGATTACGACATGGTAGACATTTTACTTTTATGAGTGCTCTAAATGATACTGCTATTACATTGGTGTCAACAAGTGTTCATGGATCTATCGCCGATGAAAATCATCCATTTGCAGCACATGGCCCATGGCTACAGGTATTGTTAATATTTACTGTGTGTTTATGTTTCATCATTCAAATTAAGTCATTTCATTTTATTTTCATTGCATCATTTGAAGACTTTCATATCATTTACTCCATGTGGGCTATCATCATATCATTTTACCTTAATATTGACAATTTTGATTTGTCCGGATGGGGATGACTCTCTGCAACATTGTCACTTTCACATGATCTGAGTTTTAAAAACTATATATTTAAGTGCTTAAGATTGAAGGGAAGTTGGGGGCCTATCTGTCTGTCCACAAATTCCACTTTCCTGTAGCTTATTAGTCTTGAACTAAACAAAACAACATCTTTACATTTTATCAAATTTAAGATACTTTATTATGTAAAATATTCGACAAAAATATATCTGGATAAATATCTACAGATGAAAAAAGAACAAATTGATTTAGCTTTCCTGATTTAATTTTTTGTTTTTTGGAAGGGGGGTCATTTGTGTTCAAACAACATGTCAGACATGGATTGGAGGTGTATTTCTTTTTCATAATTTGGATGTCATGTTTTGAATGGAAATAAAGACACTCTCCTGAAATATTTATTTATCTTACAGAATATATAATATTGATAATCATTCAGTAAAATATTCTACTTTAGTCATCTCTACAATTCTCATGACTGATTTCAGGGGTACAATCTTTATATTATACAGGGAAAAATGCAGTATGAGGTGATATGGTGATAGGCTATTCAGACTTAAGAGTTTTCTTTAGATGTCTGATTGCTCTTATTCAAAGCTTCCCTTGGCCCAGATAATGCCCTAATTATAAAAATCATTTAAAGATCCAATAACTTGTGATTCTCATACAATAAAAGAGGAAAACTATCAAAATTAGCATCTATCAGTCTGAGGCATACAAACTAAAGAATATAAGCGCTCTTTTGTATAGCTAAAAGTCTAAATATAATTTTTATGTGTTCATTTTAATATATTAATATAAATATTCAATGTATTGATATCACACACCCACAGACCTTTCCTGTACACCGATGTAAATCATTGATTTTAATTGTAAAGAACAACCTGAAATAACCAAGATATGTGGGATTACATTGAATTTAAATGAAACCCCTATAGAAGTGCCATTCTTTTTGACTTAGTAAACAGATCTGTTTTTATGTACTCTGCTGCTAATTTTAGGCTAGCCTTTGGAAATCTTTTATAATCAGATCAACCAGTGGTGTGAAATAAACATCTCCCATCAAGTTATTGTAGGTTTTTCATGCATATGATTAGAATCAATTGATCATTTCAGGTGTGATATATGCAAGTTTTTTTTTCACATCAAGACTTTGTACTATTAATTATGAATAGACAAATAATACCAATCACAATTGTATAGGACTCATTTTTTTGTCACGGCTTTTATAAAAACTAGGTCATTGTGTACAGTATTTAAAACTCTTAATAGATATTCTTAGTTTCTGCTCATTTCAACAGACCTTACCATAGTCTTTAGTGTTTCAGATCATATGTTGGCTAGTAGTATTTTTTGTTAAATGTATTATTATTATTATTATTATTATTATTATTATTATTATTATTATTGATGCATTGCTATAAGTTTTTTCTCCCCCTCTTTAAAATTGGCCACCACCATATCACTGAAAAATAGTTGCTCTTCAACAACTGAAACAAAATAAAACTCTTGATGTGTATACTTTTGTATAATTTTGTTCTGCTTTCATTTGATATACATGTGTAAATGAGTTTGAAGACTTGAACTCAGCATGATGGAAGTTAATCAGTTACTAGACTCCAGCTGAGACTGGGAAGACTATAAATTTTGCCGATGTACATACATGTATGTCCATCCATCAGTTTATTATCATCTTTTCTGGATTCTGTGATTGCTCACTTTTCAATAGATAATGGTGTTAGATTGTTTGCTTTTGCACAGAGGTTCTTTTGGGGAATAGTGTATAAGTACATGTACTACAGAGTAAAAAAATTATTTTGATGATGGTGAGGTCTTGGTTTAAAGTTTAATAATTGCAGATAAGGGAGATGTCAGAATGCTTTTTACATGTTTAGGTTGTATCATTTAATTTGAATTTTTGTACTATGTCCAACTATTTCAAAATATAGTGCAAAAATCTTCATCCTCAGTTGTTGAGGAATCCATTAAGCTTATGTGCCTGTCTTCAATCAAGAGCATGGTGGTTTTCCTGGGTTACTTCTCTATACTCTACAACATTGGAATAATTCCTTCCATTATTTCACATGGCATTAACATTTTGTTTTCTTTTTTCTGCCACAGGTGCTTTTGACAGATGACTTTATTGAAGAAATGATTTTGGATACCGAAGAATTAATGAACCCAGATGAGGTAAAATAAGTTTTTGTTTGAAAAAATGTATTTCTTATAAAACTTGCAAGTGAAGAATTATTCAAATGATACTGAATAGATAAAGACAAAGAAATGATTGATTATAACACAAAAAATTTGTACAGAAGTATCTGAGAAAAATCGTATTCCATTAGTGTCTAGGTTGCAATACCACAAAACAGGTATAGACTTATGTCGTGGCTACATTCTACAATGAAATACTTATTTACAATTTTGTAAACTCAAGTCATGAAGTTAGGAATAGTGGCAACATAGCAATGTTGTGAAACTGTGTACACATAATACTTGAGTGACACCCAGGAAATCTTAACACAAAATGTTAATTTTGACATGTCATTAAGCTTAAGATTGCTTCACAATTCTAGGATTGGTCCATTACCTGCCAATTTTTGTTATGTCAGTTTTGACTATCCAGTAAGATTAAAATTGCTTCTCAATTCTGGGACCATTACTTGCTCTTTTTTGTAATTATAACACCTGACTTTTCAATTGTAGATTATGTGCCCAAAGACATACAGCTGGCCAGAACGACGACTTTGTATCACAGTGCTACCAGATGAAGTGTGAAACTTAGACATTTAAGGATTCTTTGTGGCAATACAGTGAAATTAGACTCCCTAGTTCTCATAGTGAAATTTCTCTGTAGAGAAAACAAGTACCAGACTTTTTATTTATGTGTTCTGTGGAGTCAGTATTAATATGGAATGAATCTTAATTATTCAATTTGTATATTTGGAAGTGGAATAAATTATTGGCGATTAGTAGCTGACATAGGAATACCAGTTATTTATAAGATTACAGTATACATGTATTTGAGGTGATCTGTGTCTTCAGGGAAACAACATTGTGATACAACTCTACTTAAGACGGAGTGTTGTCGGTAATGAGGAATTGTTGAATTTTATCATGCAGATATACCAACACAAACAAAATACAAGTGTTGTATATGTGTGTTAAATTTCTTTTTGAAATAGATTGAACACTTGATGTGGATTTCTATTATTGAAGAGCAAGCAATTATGTCCTCACAGATTCTTAATACTAACTCTATACAATGTACCAATTCCACTATCCATAACAATGAAAGATTGGAGACTTTCTGCTGGAGTATTTTCCCTTCTCTACTTCCTAACTTGTGTGAAACTGACTCCTCCCATTCTCACCTGTATATAATCTATCTCTTTATACTGTAACAAGGGAGATGGTGTTTATTGACTTTTCGAATGTTAATATTTTGTGGAGATGATAACATTTTATAATTGACTAACCCAGTTTCTGGGTAAATAAATGGTGTTTTATACCTATCATTTGAAGACATGAGACTTGTATTGGTCCGTACAAGTACTCTCTTATACCATTCACAATGAATTATGTCATCTGTTGAGTATATATTTTTGGATAATCGCTTGCCGAAAATCTATATCAAATAGTGCAAAGGATGATTTTTCCTTTCAAATCATTCAAATGTTGTTCGTGTAACAAACTAACTGTCATGTATGAATGTTATATAATAGATTGCCATATATGTAATATTGGTTGTGCGCATACAAAAAGGTGACGTGTGTACTTGTTTGACTTCTAGTGCTCAAGAATGATTGAAATTGATTACTTATTTGAAGTCGTGCATAATTCTCATTTTTAAAAGATCGGCCTGGAATTCTTTTGTGTAAAACGTTCACCACAATTTCTATTTGCGGTGCAAGCACACATTATTCAAAAGCCCAGGATCAAATATTGAGGGCGTATTTTTTAATCTGTCTGTCTTTCTGAACAACTTTTAATCTTTCTTACAGTTTTTACCTAAACTTTATAGTCTAGATATTGGAAAAATTAAAGGAGAATTTTAAAAGTTATAATTACCAATAAGGGTCTAACATGTGTAATTAAATGTGATAAAAATCTAAAGAAAAAAGAAATGCATCTGGCTCAGCAGTTGGAATGAAGTTCCAATTGATTGGAAAGTGTCCACACACAGGACATTTCAAATTTTCATAATACTTGTAGATGAAATCACAACAAGGGTAATTTTCTCAAATTTACAACAGAATACAGCAAGTTTGAAGCTGTTGGGCTTTGACAATTTCTCTTCAACTTCGGTATTTACTGATGTAGTATCTGTAGGATAAATAAAATAACAATTGTGAACATCATGGCCACCGGCCAATTGGTCAGTGTTTTGTAGATTTTACAGGAATTTCTACCGAGCCTGTTTTCCTCTCTTTTGAATTCTTGTTTTCCTCTCTTTTTAGTATTTTTGTCATCAAATTGAAGAAAATCCATTATAAAACTAAGCAAGTTTTTTCTTTTGGCATAAAAGATTTATTTGATAACATGTAATAAGTTCATTAATCTGTTTTCGAGTGAATATTTCACATGTTGCTACATGTATCATTGACAATTCACTAAAGTAGAAGTAATAGTTATAATTATTCAAATGAAGTCATTTTTCTTTTTTGCAATACATTTCCACAGATTGTATATAATTTGCATAGATTTTGATTTTCTTCTTTTATATCTAGTTTTTGCATAATATCCACATTGTTGACAGTAACAGTGAAGTTATAATCACAAAATATTAAATGACACAGACAGTTTGTAAAGGTTTAGTAATACGTGTAAGACAGTGATTCATTAATTCAAAAATAATCGGTTGTGTTTTCTATACATGTAATATACAAAACAACACGACTGCATAATTGACTCATGCTTTTGTATTATTTGATACAAAGTGAAAAGTCATGATTGTCATTATTTGCCCGATATAAATGAAGGTCTGGGAAGTGATTGAACTGAGAGGGCAAAGTAGAATACGGTATTCTAACTGTGGCTGATCAGCAGACCTAGATATATTTACCAGAGTAGTATATTGGATGATATGAAAGCTTTATATAATTAACTTCTGTCGCGACAATAAATCTTTTTACATGTATTATGATTATGAATTACATTTTGCTCACCAGTCATGCACAACTTTTCTTTATCAAAGGTATAATTCCCTTTTGTATTTGATTGCCTGTGTGTTTTGTTTGCTTATCTCTAGGGGGAGGGGTTAAACAATTTTGTTTGATATATCATAAAATGGTACATATTTCATATATGTGCCCCATGGATATATGTGCACAACCGAGTCTGAAGTACACATTTCATTGTAAATTCTACATGTTCATGAACATTATTTAACTATTATTCCTCGAGAATATGAGTGCTAATGGTTGTATTTTTAGCAAATGTTAATATTTTTATCTCACTTTTATACATGTATTTATAACCTTTTTGCAGCTTGGTTGAAGTACATAAGAGAATATTAACATTTTTCCATATTGGATCAGAATTTTTGTCAGGAACACTGATAATTTGATAAATAATATACACACAGGTGAAACAATTGTATATATGTTCATACATAGGTGAAGTCCTTATATTTATGACAGTATGCAGATGAAACGTGTATATGTGTGTCCATACACAGATGAGGTCATTGTATGTATGTCAATACACAGGTGCACTGATTACAGGTGTATGCCCATACTCAGGTGTACTCTTTGTGTGTGTGTGTGTATGTATGTGTATGTATATATATATATATATTGATGTGTGTATGTATGTGTGTGTGTATATATATATATATATATATATATATATATATATATATATATATATATTGATGTGTGTATGTATGACCATACATTTGTAGTATGTACAGTAAAACTCAAGTATAAGAAACTTAATTTGTACAAGTTTTTTCTTCTTTTCAAATTTAAGGAATTAGAAATGATTCCAGGACCTAAATACTATTCATTGTTCTAACACAAATTTCATATATACATGTAACAAATTCTTGTCTTTATGGAACAAATTTTAATGTCTGTTCATGTTATTAATTATGTTCTATGTTATTAAAAACTAATAAGAATTGCCAGTTGTACATACATTGTACATGCACATTTATTTTGAACAAAAAGTAAATTTTCTTTACATGTTTGCTACTAGGAATATGTTTGCAAATTCTAAATTGTAAATGATGACTTAATCAATATAAAGTATATTAGTATATAATATACTTGTATATTAGTATATTCAAATATCAATATCTCAGACATATCTATCCCTTGAAATCTGTTTTTCGTATCCTTTTCGTAATACATAAGCATAACAAAAATTGTCCATTTTGTTTTCATATAATTCTATCTTCACAACTGTTCATAAAGCAGCGCTACTCGTTAGATCTCCAAGTATATCTTATAGTTGAGTTTTCCTGTATATGTTATGTCAAAACCATAGGAGCTATTGTGTGTTTGTATAAATACACATACATGTAATTCTGTATCCAGTTACAAGAGTTTTATATGTGTGGGTGTGTGTGTGTTTAAAACCTGCGTTATGTATGTACATACACATGTTCAGCCATTGTATGTGTGCATGTCCATAAATAGACACAGGAGAAAAATCAATATACATGTATCTTCAAAATCTGAAACCAAGTAATTAACACTTCACCGGTATAAACAATATTGTTACATTCACATCCGTCAGAAATTGTCCAAATAAGAAATATAAAAGTCTCGTTTTATTGATATTTGGGGTGGTGTTTGATAGAAAGAAAAGTGGGAAATATTAGTAGCAAGTCTAGTCAGGTTTACCTCATTGTCCATATTGTCATATTTTGTCGTTCATTCTTAGGGTGGCTTTTGAGTGGTTAAGATGCATGTGTATGTAAAGTAGATAGAACTGCAACTCTTGCAAACGACACACATGATCTCGTTGTTAGGTGTTATTTTCTGTGGGATTGTGAACACATTTCTACATATTTTTTTTCTCTCATGTATGTACATGTGTCACGCTATAAGCAAGGAAACACATGGTGAAAATCATCATATTGTTTATGAAAATAAAACGTGAGTAAAACTTGTCTGCTTGTTATGTTGTTTTAAAGAGGTGCGTCTTTGTCTAATGAAATGGATAATAACTCACCAGAAAAAAGCAGGTGGATTTTTACATTTTCATTTAAAAGGGATCTAGTAAAATATGAGATCTTAGTCTGCAAGCGTCTGATACAAGTAGTTTGTAATATATATATATATATATATATATATATATATATATATATATAAAGTTATCAAGAAGGAGGAACCATTTCTATGAAATGTCCTTCAGAACACTAAGACAGGTAAATTGATATTCATTAAAATCAGACGTGACTCATACGAAACAAAGTAACCATTTTTATGGGAAGCGGAGAGACAACGAGGAAATTAGTTGCTCATATGGGCCATCTTTACTACATGTTATGTTTATTTATTCATGTTTGTAAAAGCAATTTTGCTACGCGTTCATTTGAGAAAAAAAACCATTTACCCTTGTTTTCTTTGACAGAATTCAAAGCACTAAAACTGGATAGACATTTGCGTCTTTGAACACAAATTCTTACATTAGCACAGGATTAATAATTGGCTGAAAAATTGATTTAAAAACATACGAATGACTAAAGACTTTTTTCATTTTCGTCCAGTAGTCCGTTATTGGTAACGAATGGGATTGAGTTGTCACTAGAATGAGTTAAGCGTTTCACCATACCTCTGGATGTAGACAACAAGGTCACGATAGCTGTGTGACTGCTCATCTCTTGTAGAAGTGATGACAAAACTTGTCACTTTTAAAATAACTAACATCAATGAATATAATAATGCGTTCATGTGCCACATTTACATAGCATGAAAACTTGCACATGAGTAAATCTACTTTTTTGCTCTTAGACTACATCAGGAGTCCGCAAAAATACTCCGCATGTTAATTAATGACAGGCGGTCATCTTGGATTTTGACCAAAGGGAAGTTGTTACTACTACTTCATATAAAGGACTGAAGGAATTTCCTTAAAATTTGACATGAAGGTTCCCCTTGAGGTCTAGTTGGGCATATTACATTTTCAAAGAAATCGGAATTCAACATGGCCGACAGGCGGCCATCTTGGATTTTGTCCAAAAGAAGTTTGTTACCGCTACTTCTCAGAAAAGACTGAAGGAATTTCCTTAAAATTGGACATGAGGGTTCCCCGTGAGGTGTGTGCATATGAGACAGGTGGCCATCTTGGATTTTGACGGTGGAAGTATTTATTTTCTCTGTACTGAAGGATCTTTTCGAAATTGATTATGGAGGTTCCCCCTGAAGTCTGTGCATATTACATATTTATAAAGATCAAAATCCAAGATGGACACCTGTCGTCCATGTTGAATTCCATTCTCTCTTAAAATGTAATTTGTTCAGTTTATGTTCAGTTTTGCTATAATCTTGTGAAAAAAATATCTCGCAGAAATATGGATTTAAATTCAAATTCAATTTTGAGACAAAATAAGAGAAAAGAACAGTTTGTCATAGATCAGACATAGAATATTCCATGGTGGGCGCCAAGCTCCCTTTGGGATCTCTTGTTTACTTACTAAACGCGTCCTTGTGCCACATTCGCATAAGTGAGTACATGTGCAAATTATGTCACATGAACGGGGCGTTATATATACCTCTGATTATAGATATTAGTAAAGGTAGTTTCGGTTAACTTAACATATAGTCTACATGAGAAAAATTATATTAACGTTTTGGATGTAATGGATTTTTTTTTTGAATTTTGTGAAATACTATGTTTACGTTGGTAGATGTCTTGCTATTGAAATAGAATATGGGATACACAATGTCCTCTCTACTAAACATGCCGAAAGAAGGAAGTTGATAGACGGTTTCACCCATTTTATGTGTCCATGTTCTAAGCGTCAGTATGATTTTTTTACAGTACAACGTGGTTGAAAATTGCAAATAATAATTTGTTGATAGTACCCCCCCTCTCTCTCTCTCTCTCTCTCTCTCTCTCTCTCTCTCTCTCTCTCTCTCTCTCTCTCAATCTCTCTCTCAATGACTGAATATGAAAAAGTAATAAATGGCATTGGTTTGTTTAACTATATGATGTTTCATAAGCAGTTAATATGTCATTGATATCTGCAATCATCACGCACACCGACCGTGAATATTATTATCAATACTTTAATCAAGGGGTTACGAATGTAGGTACGCTTGAGGGTACTGTTTTAATGAATATAATGCTCGACGAATGTTGAGATCATGGCAAAATTCCATCGAATTTGGAAACATATTCACAAGAGAACGTTGATAAAATATCTTAATTAATTTTATATCATACAGGGAACACACAAATTTAACACAAGTATTTTGCGTTGCAATACAGACAAAACTACACATGTTTCTATCCGTATCAGCAGGCTGCACGCGATCGTTCTGGAACTCACAAAGGATCTAAAAATGGTAGCCCCCACCCCCTGTAGCTCTTTCTCTTCCATCGTGTCGTAATTATTGATGCAGTTTTGAAACACTGTATCGAATGGAATTTTTATAGTATATTAAAGATTTTATGATAAAAATAACGAATATAATTTTATCAAACTATTTAAAAGAATCTTTGAAGGTATATGTAGTTAATGGATAAGTGCAGGCAGGTAAGTGGGAATCATAATGTAAATTGCATTTTGTTAGGTGACATTGGGGTTATAAAGTTAGGTTACATTGGGGTTATAACGTTAGGTGACATTGGGGTTATAACGTTAGGTGACATGGGGTTATAACGTTAGGTGACTCGGGGATATAACGTTTGGTGACACTGGATGATAAAACGTTAGGTGACATTTGAACTTTCACATTAGGTGACATTTGAACTTTTACGTTAGAGACATTGGAACTTTCACATTAGGTAACATCAGAACTTTAACGTTTGTTGACATTTGGATTTTCACATTAGGTGACATTTGAACTTTAACCTATAATTAGTTGACATTTGACTTTCACATTAGGTGACATTTGAATATTCACGATAGGTAACATTGAGACTTCCACGTTAGTCGACATTGAGACTTTCACGTTAGATGACATTGGAACGTTCACGTTAGGTGGTGACAGTAATAGTATTCTTGTCACATAATTTGGAATTCATTAGTCTTATTTACTCTTTTTAACAATTACTTATACGGTAAAACTTGCTTTAGTGAAAACCGGTGTATAAAGACCACCTGTCCCCTATAGTACCATTTGTGTACAAATGAATTTCTAAATAAAGGCCACCTCCCTATAAAGAGTGGTTTTGTTGTGTTCCTATAGGGGTCTTTATATACAGGTTTCACTATACAGGTAATTGTATTTTAAATATGTTGTATATATTTTCTCAATACCTTTGTAACCATTTGTTGAGAGAATAATCATGAATTCTTTTTTAAATGTACAGGTCTACCAAGGTAAATTTTCACATGTTTACAAACCATCGAGTCTAAATCAAAATGTACAGGTCTACCAAGGTAAATTGGCACATGCTTACAAACCAACGAGTCTAAATCAAATCATCACAGGGACGACAAGCCACTTGTCACAAAAGTATTAGAGATTCAGTAATGCATTTCGTCCGCGCAAGGTAATGTTTTACCAGTACAACTTATTTTTGGAAGTAGACCGTATTGTTTTGGTTTTAAACTGAACCCGGGTGTGCCACTTTACCTTGGGAGACCTATAGTTATCACGGGGAAATAATTCCCTAATTTATGGAGATTATAAAAATATTGCAAGTGGTATAGGCTAAAGAAAATAGCCAAATAAATGGCTCAAAACTATCGTTTTTGTCAATAAATATTTCAATAATTGAGATCGAATTTTAAATAAATGATTTGTTTTAAAAGCATTTAATGTATATGTACTTTAATCAAATATCCATACCAAAGAGACGTAAATGCTGTGAAGATATTGTGTTAGAACTATTAGAGTTATTTTTCTTATGACTGTTGTCGTATACAATTTACCGACCATTTTATGTTAAACAGCAGCAACAATATGTTCCAAGTTTTACCATTTGGTAATGAAGTTATTGAACCGTCTCACAACTTTTGCAGTTCAATTCAATTGTATTGAAATTGCTGATGAAAACAGTACAGTGTGCTATGATACCATTATCAGACACTACTCCAGAATGTCTACAATCACCTTTGGGAAGTATTAGAATTTCAGGATTTGAAATTTGGCAGGAATTGTTATGTGTTTGCTCTTATTGCTCTAAATTAGATTTTATTCCATCGTTTACATTGATATACAGACTGTATTTATTCTATAACATATCCGTAAAGAAAATACTTATAGATATATCTTCCCAAATCTGTTTTTAATGTTTGAAACATTTCCTCTTACTTATTATTATTGTTGTTGCTTTAGTCATCATTATTGTTTTAATCATTATTACCATTATCTGTTACATCATCTGTTGACATTACATGATATTTCTTCCTGTGTAATCAAATATTGTCAAAACTCTCAAAAGTATGGGAATTGTTGCAAGATAACAAAACTAGAATCTCCACCAGAAAAATATTCTGGATCTCCTGATAAAATACTGAACATATTTCACATCATTAATATTATTAATTATTGAATATTTTAAAATCATTCGACAGGGTACAAGATATGGATTATCTGACGGAATTAAACCTGTAGAAATTATACGAGACATAAAGTTCCCCATGAATGTTTATTGTTCTTATCTTTAATGATATATATTTTCATTTATATATATATATATATATATATATATATATATATATATATATATATATATATATATATATATATATATATATATATATATATATATATATATATATATACATATTTTCATTTATTGTACATCTGTTTCGTCAAAAAGTAAGATTTTTATTAACGGGTAAATTCTTATTTTCAATTACAAAAGAGAATGTTAAATATCTTATAAGTAGTACATGTGCTATTAATTTTAATGTACCAAATTATGCTATTTATTTGTAACTTTTTTTATAATTCAAATATATTGCAAATGTTTTTGGTGGTTTTTGAGCAGCACAATTGATTCTTCTTCTAAACTAAAAATATAATCTGACTTGTGTTCTATTTTGTATCTTGAAAGGTATTTGTAGCTCTTAAAATTCCGTGAAATACTGTCATTTATAGGTAAGTAAGTATCATGCAGGAAGGATTAGAAGTGCTAGATTATATAATTTTTGTCTTTTAGGTAAACCAAGTATACTTGTCATGTTTTATTAAGTATAAGAGTACATTTTTTACTGTATAAATGGAAATTTTAGCGTTTTGTCCTAAAAATATGGTATATAATTTTAGCGAGAAGTATTTTTTGTGATTTTATAGTTAAAATAAGATAATTCTTACTTACGGTGAGGAATGAATTGTTGACGATATTCAATTTTAGCGATCTCAACAACCTCGCTAATAATGCCAAAATTGAATCATCGCTAAAATTTACGCTTATACGGTATCTCATGAATTGAGAATTATGTTTTTAAATCTTTGAAGTTTGTAAATGTGAAATGTTGGCTATGAAGTGTTAACTTTTATATCAAAATAGATGTAGATTCTTTTGTAGGAGTAGATAAGACTACTGTATTACTTGGAAATTGTAAAGGTACCATTCTTGAAATTTTTACTATTCTCATTATCAAAAAATATATCTATCACTGTAAAGTTATAAATGTTGTACCAACATTTTGTCAGGAATTAGAAAGGATAAAATACATAAGGGATATTGAAAAGTATATTGCAGTATCTCGGAATAAACAAAAAATAACCTTAAGTTAATGTAGTAAATTGTATAAACATTGTGTGTGAAATAATTGGGTTTTTTTCTGTAGCCGTATTTGTCATGTTTGTAATGTATTTTGTTCATATAATCCAATAAAATAACTGTTATACAAATGAAATTTACCATTCTATTCTAGGAGGAGAAGAATATGTATGCATTTTTCATACAGCTATTCAAAATATAGTTGTATTGTCAATCTGTTATCTGTAGTTTGTGTCATAGCGGACTTGCTGATATATCTGATAATTTGTTTGTTTAAGACTATAAATTCTGGAAGAGACTTTAAATTCTTCCAGAACGGATTTTTTTGTTGCTTTTGCTATATTTTTCGAATATTTTGGGCCTAATTGAAAAGTAGACTTTTGCAAATTGCAGTAGTTGCAAAAACAAACGGCGCCAAATTATGCAGGCAGTCCAAAATGGCCAAAAAGTTGCTTTATTGTAAAACTTTTAAAATTAAATAAGGAAATATCAAGTATTTCCCCATGGATCTTGCTAACTGGTTTTCATTACCTGGTAATTCATTAAAAACTGAAAAATAACAGTATTATAATCATATCCAAGAGTTTATCAAAGTTCAGACTCTTAAATTTTTTTCCTGATACAAATGGCTGGCTTTATTCAGACCTATCTTGAAATATTTTAGTATACTTAATCGGTTTTTAAAACTTCCTGTACAGGATGTTTAACAAATACGAACAAATACGTTATTGATGAAGTGTCGTATTATTTACCTTTGTTGTGGATTTCTGCTATTACATTCATGATTTTCAAACCTACCTTGCCTATTTCAATTGTAAGTTCCATCTAAAATAATCGTGACTTTCATACCTACTTCTACGCGTACAAATTTACTGTCAGCACTCAAAACAAATATTTTAAATCTTAAATACCAAAGTATAAATCTGTCCAGGATACATATACAAACATAGTGATATTGGACAATTACGAACCTCTGGAAAACCAGAGGTCGGATCACAACCACAGGCATGCAATATTCTAGCGTCATATTTTGAAAACTGTACAGAATCTGCTTAAATTTATTTTTGATAGTGTGATATTTACTCAAAATTATGTGTTTGCTCTGTCAACGTGATTTCAAATATTTAAAATATTCAGTCCATTTTCTGGATGAAAGTTGAGGTCGAGTATTTATTGCATGTTTGTTTATAGTATATTCTAATAAATTGGACGATATATTGAACGCCATACAGATCAGCTAATATTTACAATGGGTTATTTTTTTATTTACAGGATTACATAATTGCAAACATTTAGATGGTGTATAAAACTATTTAAATTACGTCACCAACTAACGTATTTATAAATTTTGACAAAAATTAACTATTGGGCTTAATATACTGAAATGTCTATATACAACTAGCCGTGATGGACGGCATTGACCTAACTTTCATTGTCCAATTAATAAAAGATGGCGTAGCAGAGTAACCTTTTGAGCTTCATACGAATGATTCTACTCTCTTTTCCGTTATGACAAACTGCACGGGTAAAACGTTTTCGTCCTAATTGGGTACTCTCTTAAGTATGGTGACAAGTAGGAATGATTACTATTGCCAGTGTAAATGTAATCTAGTTATACTTATTACTTAAAATTAAAACTCGTCCAGTTCAAGAAATTGTTTACGAGATTCCACACCGCCAGGTTATATGGATTTTACTATATAACTAACCCAGGTCTTCCATGAATTCGTTATCTACATTTATTTTATGTTCATGTTGAATTACTTGTTCGATTGTATTATACATTGACATTAAATTCGAGCTCAACAGAGGAAGTCTTACTGACACTTGTGATCGTCTTGAGTATTTGTTTTGACTTGTGTTGTAAACTGTAACTTAAGTAATGTTAATAATATCTATCTAATAATGATTATGACGAGGATTCCTTAATTGTTTTAATTTGACTTTGACTCTGAACTCACTGCGGTTGTGACCGGTTGACGGTGGAATACTTACAACTCCAAGACACCTGATCCCACCTATAAATTTTCTATTCACAATACCGCCCGATGAAACATGATACAATTACACATTCCTGCATTTTGTCATCGTAGTTTGTTTACTTAAAATGTTTATAGTAAGTAAGCGTTTTCTATAATCTGAAAATTTACATGTAGTATTTACAACAAGTATGCTAGAAAGCTAACTATAGGGGAGTTGTATATATATATATATATATATATATATATATATATATATATATATATATATATATATATATATATATATATATATATATATATATATATATATATATATATATATATATATAAACAATAGCAAAGTTATAGTTTTACAAATGTGTACAAAACAAATGCCCATGACGATCTTTTCTGTCAATAGGACTTCATCAGTTGAGCTCGAATTTAACAGAGGTATACATTTGAAAGAACAAATGGTGTCACCCAAGGTCAAATTATAAATCTAAATATGTTGCCAAATCCGTTTATAAGTACCCAGTGTACAAATACATTGTAGTTTTTGAGAAGTTTAGAATTTATCGTCGAGGATCCTAAATTCGCCAGGGTCCTAATTTCGTCAGTTAATCCTGTAGCATCATGTATGTAAGCACACACAAGTATAAAACTACACATATTCTTCCTAATGAGATAATATCTTTGAGAATGCGCTGGAGGAAAGTGAGTAATTATGTTTTTTTTTTCTTCCAGCATGCTCCAAAAACATATATTCTAATATTCCTCATTCGGAAAAAAATAAATAACACGAAAAATGGATCAAATCACTCGCTATGAACACGAAGCTCTATCGTCTGCCAAGCACGGACAGTAAGCAATGGAAATAACGTATTTTCTATATTCTGTGCACAACATTATATGACGTAATCGTCGAAATTAGGACCCACTAATGACGGCGCCCAATTATCACTGAGTGAAACTTGTTTCAAGAATAGAAAAAATAAGAATGTCTTTCAAAATAAACTGGCTACACGGATAAGACACTAAACCTAATATCTCCTGATAAATTTTGACAGAAATTGCTTGATATACATTTCGAAGCGATGGGACAGTTTTGCCTGTCGAAATATGGACCCGCTGGGATATATATATCTTAATCCTTTATCATCATCATCATCATCATCCTCATCTATTGTCATTTATTTACAAAATTAATATTTTTCTAGCTAACTTGGTTAAATTTGATCAAACGCCATGGTATCAATGTGTTTTTATGCTTTTATTAGAGCTGGTGTATAAAGAGGACGACAGATTGAAAGCTGTTGCAAATTTTATATTGTTATAGAGTTTGTGAAAATAAGATCAGGGCCAGTGTGGTATTCATATACAAATAGTAAGGATGAGATTACCAATTGCAATTGAAAGAGTGCAAAATCTCGGTGTCTCAAGCAATTTTCACAAAATATATTGGAATTTTAAAAGAATTTGTATGCCTGTGTATATCTTTTTATTATTATTTTTGTATATCAACCTAAATGGTAAAAAGGTGGGGGGGGGGTGAAATAACGCAGCTAATGTCCTTTAATGAACTAATATATTTGCTTTTTTTCTACTAGGATTCTTGCGCTTAGATGAAAACGTATCGTCGTTCGTTGAAAATGAAGAAAAAGACTGCTTGATTAGTTAGAACGGTTGGTTGCCATATAAAGTCATAGGGCACGACCACTTAGAGAGAATAAAAATTGGGAAAATGCCAAAATATACGGCAAAGTGTTGCAACTAACTCAAGCATTTTTATATGTGTAGTTGACACCAGACCTATTGAAATAGATATAAACAACGGTCTCCTAAGTTACACATTAATGCTATGTCAATGATGCCTATAATTATTAGTACATTAATTTCTTTTCTTCTTCCTGTCATTGACAAAAAATGTTAATCATATACATATATATAAAATTTAATGTTTTGTAAACTGATAAACCCTAATGGATGAAGTACAAATTATGAAATTGAGTGTTTCTATTGTTTGCTAATTGAGGAAGCGATTATCAGATATGAGACTCAAGGGGTTTTTAAATGACAACATTTGTTTAAATTATTCAAATGCACGGTAGTTATAACATCAAAGACCTTAAATATTTAGTATTGTTAAAATTAAATTTTTGTTTTGAAATGTATTCAATATTTAACTCAAATCATTGAATCACGGAATGTTAGTTAAATTTCTGTAATTTAACTTTTTATACGGAAATACAGTAAAACACTTAATATTCACAAAATTTCGGCCTCTTGGCCTTTATCACTCGATAATATATATGTAGGCAGGTAGGTAGGTAGGTAGGTAGGTAGGTATGCATGCATGCATGTATGTGTGTATGTATGTATGTATGTATGTATGTATGTATGTATCTATCTATCTATCTATCTATCTATCTATCTATCTTTTTTATCTAAAATCTAGTGGTAGAACATTCGACGCACAACCTGAAGTTCCCAGTTTGATTCCGGGTATCGGTTCATATCAAAGACATTAAAATGGTATTGACTGTTCCTTTGCCATGCGCTCGGCATACAAAGTGGATGTCACGGATCTTTTGGAGGAAACGTAAAAAAATCACTGCATTGGCGTCAGTCCATAGCACAGATAAAAACATTTATCACACTACATTCTGTAGTATAATAAATCCTAGAATTTCATTCTATAAAATCATTGGTAGTATAAGTCATAGTTTCTGGTTACGATTATAAAATTTTGTTTTACAGAGTTATCTTTCGTTGAAAAAACCTTCCACTACAACGATCTCGTCCAGTTTAATGATACAGATAAAAACATTTGTGTGATTTTGTATCCATAAGATGCCGCACGTTTATTTAACTGTGTACTCAAATTTAAACCTCATTACTCTTTTACCGTTCATACTACTGGGGAATATATGTACACTGCATCATGAATGCATTATTAATGACGTCACAAGAACACTATGTGAATATATCCCGACCGATTAGAGGAATACACAAGATACCTCCCGAACAGTAATTCAGTATATTCCGAATGAAAACTGATGACATGGTTGCTATCCCATGGAAGACAAAGAAAGAATAAATCATGATTGGGAAAATATCAATTGGGTTTTTAGTGAACAAACCTATGCCGTTTCTTCTTTACTACAGGACACAGATGCTTCAACGTTTTTATCGTGTCTGCCATTTTGAAGCATAGCTTCTATGATTACTAAGGAACGACGAAAGTAGTACAGTGAAACCGTTCCGAAAATTACTGTTCCGCACTGAATAACCGATAGTTTCCGAAGGGATGAAGGTAGTGGTGTATAAGGTCAAGGACCGTTATCCGTTGTGTGGGTGTTGGAATTGACGTCATCATCCAATTTGGTTGAATGGAATAAATATCATTAACTATCTTTGATTAATGGAATGGAAACGTAGTTTCAGTGCATTTTTGTAATCAACTTCCATGCAATGAATTGCATTGATAACAAAATATTTACATATCATATTACCTACCTAAAGTCATGTGCTGACCTAAATCCATTACGCAACATGGTAACATTTATTGTCAGTCCGAAGGAAAATCTATTTTTCATCTTCAGCATCAAATTACTTGCAAACAGAATCACGTAGAAGTGTAATTAATGGGAAGGGAATGACTCATTCCCAAAGCACATTATCATTTAATACAAAATTGACATCCTAACCGACCGTTAACGA
Organism: Atrina japonica; assembly: GCA_030159075.1. Taxonomy (NCBI): domain Eukaryota; kingdom Metazoa; phylum Mollusca; class Bivalvia; order Pterioida; family Pinnidae; genus Atrina; species Atrina japonica. The sequence continues at coordinate 3,207 of BROG01001624.1, read as the reverse complement.
GCGGTCATGGGCCTTTAATTGTGCACTCAAATTTGAAATTCATTCTTATTTTAGCACAGGTAATACATGTATAATATACTCAACACCCCGACATGAATATGATAAAATATTTTTGATGAATGGATTTGACATCATCCAAAATTTTTCATGAATGGAATTCCATTTAGAAAAGTAATCCCAGTGTAATTTCTGTATCCAGTGGCAACTGCCGTGTAATACAGCTTTACGTATTGCATGGGTGTCATTTGATGCACTAAATAGTTTAACGACTATTTAGATGGGTACTATGCTGACATAGTGTTGTTTTGGAAGACAGAATTGTGCCCTTGCAATTGCTCGGGCACTATTGCTTTCCAAAGCAACACCATGAGAGCATAGTACCCATCTAAACAGTCATTAAAATAAGTAAGAATATTATCCGTACCACATCGAGTGTGCAATGAATAAAATAAATATTGATAAATCTATTCGTTCTATAGAATTGCATTCCTGTCCATAAACTCAATATTCAAAAACATCGAACATGGTTTGTTTTTGTATTCTTTTGTTTTGTTTGCAATTATGTTCATACGAAATATCACAGGAAACTAAAAATTAAACATTCTAGTATTTAGAATCAAGCGCATGGGCTTCGTACTTGAACATTTACCACGTATAGACACCGATGGAAAAATCGACGATTAAAGCAACACACTTCAGCATATGAGTTTTAAAATCATGGAGTTTCCCATATATATTTGATATATATACATATTCTACAATTTGCAACAAAACAGTGGATTCAGTCATGCGTATCATCAGCCGTTGGAGCGCTGTAACTTAACACTAAGGTCAACTGAATGTGTGTATTACATTGCTTTAACTATTATGTACAATTTCTCTGTCATTGTTCATCATTTGTTCAAATTCACGCTTGATAAGACAAATTATTGCTAGAGGAAAACAATAGTCAGACCTTAATTGGCTGTTCTGGGATGTCAGTTTCATTGCTAACCATTATAAGATACTCAATACCCATCAATTAGTAATATGTTACTCTATCCACATTATAAATTGCAATAATTGTAGATTTTACCTCTAGTTGACGTATTATCTTTCCGGTGGATCGCTTTGAACAAGAATATCCAGCACCCAGTTACCATTTTACTAGGTCAAAGAAAGGAATCTATGGACACATTGCCCCCATGTGTGTTTATTGTATGAAATATGATGATGATAAAATAATTGGAATACAAAACTAGTATATTCCACACATATATTTAGACTTTTGTATATTATGATATTGATTAACTATAAATAAATGATGACATTTATCCTCTATATATCTTAATACAACCAATATGGTGGCATAATTGCATTTTTGTCGTTGTATTTACATTTGTATTTTATCCAAGATCATGTCATTTTCCCTTGTGTCTTGTTAATTTGCTAATTTGCATTCAGAAAAATCTATTGTATTCCATTTGATATCCTTTATTTTTTGTGAAATATAATGAAATTGCTAATCAATAACCTTTATGCATTCAAAGAGACATTTATTTTTTTTTCAAGTTTTACTCAACTTTTAATTAGATATAGTATTATTTAGTAACTACTTTAGAAAACAAACTGAAGCTTTATAGCTCCGTGATTATAATTTGGAAGAAACCAAAAAGTAAAAAAAGATGATTTATGAAAAATTGTGACACACCAAGTTTTACAGTTTGTTAAGTAAAATGAAGAAGTACATCTAGATAATCGAAACCTCAAGGTAATTAAAATACGACAAACTAGATATACAAATGGTCTCAACATGAAGAAAAATGGCGGTGTCCGGAAGGAGTCGGCGTCTCTTGTTAGCATGACACACCCGTCGCAAATGTTTTCTTTCGAGTTCGGTGAAAATGTCAAGCTTGGTGAAATGTCATCAGTTAGTTGAACATCTGGTTGGTAAAAGGAATTCATTGTATATGGAATACTATCTAACATTCCTGATAGGGGAATTAATATTGTGTAACAAGATATCAGTATCGACCTTCCTTACACTCATTTTACATACACGGGTTTTTCTTACTAGGTCCCCGTATGAGAATAGCTGTAGCTTCTCATCTTCCCTAGTCAATGTTTTCTGATTCGTTCCTCATACCACTTGACAGATTTGGCCTATATATTGTGACTTCGCGGCGTTGATTTCCATTGGCCGCAACTACCGTTGAATGCAGTCAATTAGTACGCGTCTACGCGTGATAAAGGACATTAGGTATGCTATACAAACGTTGCCTTTTCACTGCGGATAGGTCGTAAAACTAGAAAGTAATTAGAGAATAAAACTACATGCGAAAACATTAATGTCTGATGTTCTCTTTCCTATCACATTTACACATGCATTGCGTTTTATAATACAAATGAATACAACATTTATTAAAATGTTTAATAAGCAATAAATAATTTTATTCACTTTTTAAAATACACTGTGCAGAGGGGTTCAAGAGCAAATAAGGGATCTTTACTGAAATTGAAATACGGAAATGATTTTTACAGTGGTTAGACAAAATTGGGAATGCATTTAGATTATCTTTGGCTTTGTTTGATACGTCTTTCTGTTTCAGAACTATACATCTATCTTAAATACGAGCTTAATTGGTTAGGTGTGTTTGACAGAAAGCATTTGTTTTGACGTGTTTTGTAAAACTATAACTTTGGTTTGTTGATTACATTTTTAATAATTCAAAACATTTTAAAACACTGTCCACATACACATCAGGTCTTTCGACAATCTCACAGGTATTGCAGAAATGAGATATAGTTTTGTAATGATAGCAGTATATAAGGTTAAATTCTGAGGAAATATAAATCCATCATTAATATTTAAACCAATATGATGCCCACGCACTCTCTAATCAAGTAACAATTGATCCTTTTATAGAACAAGACAAAAAAATCAAATATTGTAAAGCGACACAATTGATTTTCATTATCTGGAATCACATATTTATTAAACACTTTCAAAAATATTGAAAATATATTGATCAACAAAAACTGTTTCATGGTAATGTGACTTTTGTATATAGATTTTGATATTCAGATTCTTATTTCGCATTAAATTTTAATGTTCTTCACTTTCATGATTAACATAATAGATTTCAAGGCGGAAATGTTATATATAATTTTTATATGTTTAGTTGTCACCAGACCTATTGAAAAAGATATAAACAACGGTCTCCTAAG
>BROG01001623.1:0-37799 GCA_030159075.1 Atrina japonica | reverse complement strand
ATTTTGTCTTTGTTATTTACAGTTTAAATGATGAATTTTGCCTCTGCTTTGGTTGACTTCTGTTCAAGCAGTGTTTTTACCCCTGTTTTTGATTATCTTCAATTTATGTTGAATTATTTTGCCTGTTTCAGCTAGCTACAAACCAAGCAGTGCCCCTGACTGGGTTAATTCAACTAGTTTATATGATGTTTCGTATCGGTTTAAAATGACTACAGTTCAAGCAATGTCATTTGCCTCTAGCTTGGCTATCTTCTGTTTCAATGTCTTTTGCCTCAGATTTGACTGACCTCTGTTCAAGCACATTTTTTTCTGCATCTTAGCAATCTACTGTTTCAATGTCTTTTGTCTCAGATTTGACCGACTTCTATTCAAGCAGCATCTCCATCTTGGATATCTCCTGTTTCAATATCTTTTGCCTCGGATTTGGCCAGAGTCTTTCGCCTCCATCTTGGCTATCTCCTGTTTCAACATCTTTTGCCTAAGATTTTGAGTGACTACTGTTCAAGCAGTATCTTTACCTCTGTCTTAGCCATCTCCTGTTTCAATATCTTTTGCCTCATATTTAACTGACTTCATTTCAAGCAGTCTTTTGTTGAATCATTTCAAGCAGTCTTTTGTCTCCATCTTGGCTATCCTGTTTGTCTTTTGTCTCAGATTTGCTTGACATTTGTTCAAGTGGTCTTTTGCCTGCATCTTGGCAATATACTGTTTCAATGCCTTTTGCCTCAGATTCAGTTGACTACAAGTAATGTTCAAGCAGTCTCTTGCCTCCATCTTTGCAACCTTTGTTTCAATGCCTTTTGCCTCAGATTCGGCTGACTACTGTTCAAGCAGTATTTTGTCTCTATCTTGGCAATATACTGTTCATATAACAAACTGTTCCTATAGCTATTACTGTGGACTAAGCTTGTCACAATATCTACACTTTGAAGTCCTCATGCCTCAAGTCCTGGTAGTAGGTCACATTCAGTATAATGCATACATGTACTTTTGCTGCATTTGGACAATTCATTTATACAGTATTCAGTACTTCTAGTAACACATTCTGCAAAGAGAAATAAAAACATGAAAAGAAATGCTTTATGTCTCAGATTGGTTTAAAACCAATTGGTACCAGCCAAAATACAAAATACGTATTCAAAGTATGATAACATTTACATTTATGATCACCAGAATGACTAGTTACTTAATTTTTTTAGTTGCCAATTTTCAGTCGCATATGTGACCACATTACTCGCCACTTAAAGCTCAGACATATGAACTGACTATAGCCTCTTTACCAGTTGAGATGATCACATGTTCCAAACACCTGCCATTCAAACCCAGAAAAAAAGTATGTGTTACCCAGAATTCAATAAACATACATGTGTGTGTGTATATATATATATATATATATATATATATATATATATATATATATATATATATATATATATATATATATATATATATATATGACAAAATCCCCAAAGAGATTAGGCCTATTGTTATAATTCAGGAGTGGCAGGGATTTTCTACCCTCTTATATGCGGACAGAAATCCTCAATGCCAAAACATTGCATTTTTTTCCAATTTATACTCGAAATTTTCTTACCTTACTGAAGTCACATGACAATTGATAAATATGAAAAAACTCCTCAGACTCCCCAGACCCCATCCCCAAAAGAGTGTGGAAAATCCCTGAGTGAACAAGTTCATATTGCATGTAAAATTATTATAAAATTACGAATCTAAATCAACACTAGAAAAATTTCTTTTAGTGACCTGATATTTTTATTTGTTTCAGGTATTTAAAATAGCATCGAAAAACACATATTTTATATTATACATGTACTCTCCGATAAAAAATCATGTCCTGTATTTTAAAAGTAAACATAAAACATAAAAATAAGCAAACTTTAAACATACCCCAATTGCGTCAAGAGCCATGATTGCTGATAGACCGAGCACGTAAAGTACCGAGATCCCCCTGACTGAATTATGGAGCACATTTGATATGGTGAAAGTTTATCGGAAAGGTCATTGCATACAGAAAGTTTTTTTAAGGTACAGGAAAACTTAAATTCTAATAAAACAAATAACTTCAAAAAGACATTTTACAACGTTTCACATGTTTGATTATGTATTTGAATACACATTTTATCATGTTGATATTTTTGTCTATATGTCATGGGACAAAAATGACCATTGTGACAGCTTATATCACTTAAAGCATATTTCAAGTAAATAATAAAATAACTTTAAATGCAATTATAAAATTCGCAACTCGTATTTTTTTCAGCAGGGGTGCAGGTGGAGTGGGGGTGTTCAAGTCGAAGATTACTCCATCGTTAAATTTTCATCCATGGAGATCTCTGCATTTTGATTTAATGTATATTAGAACTAAAATTTAACTTTATGATAAGAATCTCTGAGACAGTCAACTCCTTTAGAGTGTTGCAACTTGTCTCTGTTGCAGCTTATACTCATTCACACCTGTACATTAGTAATTAAACAATCATGCAGTTATACATGTTGATTATAAGCCTACATGTGGTAAGTGCTTGTCACCGCATTGTAGTCTTTTGTGATATTGAATGTGATTGCTGGCTGACTAATCAGTTAAAATCAGATACTAAGTTTCCGAAAAACATTTTGTCTTGGTTTTGTACAGTGTACATGTATATTAGTGATGGCATGCTTGGCGAACTTTTTACATTCCCGTTTGTAAAAAGGCATTTTAAGTATTAATTTAATATTACTTTCTACTGGAATTTAATGTGTGAACATTATTTTGGGACATAAAAACAGACACTAGATTTACACGCTTCAAAAAATGAAAACGTCTTGTACAAAACCAATTCATCACCAAAGTCGATAATTTCTACATATCAAATGTTTGTTTGTTTGTTTGTCTATTGTTGTTTAACGTCCCACTCAAGAATATTTCACTCATATGGAGACGTCACCAAATGCCGGTGAAGGGCTTCAAATTTTGGCCTATGCTCTGCACTTATGGCCATTGAGCAGTGAGGGTTCTTTAACATGCCGACACCTACTGTGACACAGGACCTCCAGTTTTTAGTGTCTCATCTGAAAGACAGGAAACCAACCTGTCGCTGGCGGGACTCGAACTCACGATCCAGAGTCGAGATCGCTACCGACTGAGCCAGGCCAGCTCACATATCAAATGTAAAATGTATGTATGAACTATTATCAAGGTACAGATAAGTTATTACAGGTATGGTACGTTAGAAGTCATTAGTTTAGATTTTGACGAAAATAAAAATCATTACAGGTGGAGCAAGTAAATTTCACACAGGCCCGATGGAAAGTGTTATAAAAATCCCTGAAAAGTCACTAGGCCTACTGCATACAAAAACTGAAAAAGTACATTTTTCATAAATTTACTTTTTGCAAGAATTTTCGCATGCAGGTGGTCAACACGTAAGTTCATCCCGTTTGTGATCCGTTTAGTATTGCATATTGAGCAAGTCTGTCCTGCGAACTTTGACTCAATGTCAATGACTGAATCAATGAATGAAGTCATTGATGACTGAATTTAAAGGCTATTCGGAGTTTTCCGTGTATTCGAATATTGCGCTAAAAAGTTTTAGTGCAACCGTTCGAATGAAACACATGTAGCAAAAGTAAAGTGTTAACAGACGGCAGGAAGTCTCACCTTTCCTAACTTTATCTTATTATTACTCTCAGTGCAATTGTTTTTCCTGCAAGTTTAAGAGCTGTTGGTAAACTGGCTACAACACACCTAGATGCGGCTGCCCAGAGTATGGATGTGCCCCGTGTGCGGGTAATTTGCATATTAAAGTATTGTATTGGAAAAGGTATTGCGAACCCGACTCTATCTATCATACCGCATTCACAGTAAACTTAGCGGTAAAAAAACAATAATAATAAAAATCATGTACTGGACCTAAACATTTTTACTTATCATTTCCAGTAGCTACAGAAAACGTAATTATCAGGAATCGTTATGCAGCATCGGGGATCGCAATATATGCCAATTAATGTCGTCCATTACGAAAATACAGGAAAGGAAAGGGGGATATCTGTAACATGTAACCATGTGAAAATGTAATGCTGTAATGCTGTGATATCTAAAACAAAAGGTATTTCCTAGTTATGATTTATAATGAAACATACTTAACTTGAATTACCATTAACAAAATAAATGTAAAATGCTGTATACGTATAATTTCCTCACCCAAATTAAATGATCCTTTTAGTGATGGCATTAAAATTTTGGAAACATGTGCAGTATTTCATAATCATATAGTAAAAGAAATGTCCGACTCAATATCAAAAGCGTCCGTCTCTCGGCCGAATTTGGATTATGCTGGAATTTTCTTTGTCAACGAATTAGTAGTGTCATTTTTCCACTTTTTTATTTACCAGGGGTTTTACCAAAAAGTTGGGGAAATAATAGTAGAACAGAATGCGCTCTCTCGGACGATACCCATACATATAATGAAGAAATTTTTATGGTCACTGTATGTGCTAGAGAAGGTTAAGGGTGTCCGACTTATGATCATATATGTAACAGGGTTATCTTTGGTTCGATAATAAAGACAGACTCCTGCGTCTCGGGTTCGATTCTTTATTTCATTATATTCAATATTATTATGATTATGAACCCCTGAAAAATTTATAATAACAATAATCAGTCATGCATAAATTTCAAATATATTTATACATTTCATTCATGTTGACATGTGGATAAATACATGGTCAAATTGACAAAGCCGTTAAAATACAAGTAATAATAAATTGCTATACATTAAGAGTTATTTCCCTTATTAATGTTAATGCGTTTATTATAAAAAATATACATCATAGAAACCTTTATAGATGTCTAGCCATTTTTATCCAACACATAAGTTTTACAAGAATAATATAAATATAATATATAGAATATATATAAATAATGTACTTATATTTATGACATAGTTTTATTTGATATGATAAGAAAATTATAGATTTATACCTGGTTGTGGACCAAGGCTCATTTGGCACAACCGCTACCAACACAATCTGTAGTCTCTATATATGTTAAGATCCTACGGATAAAAGATAAAATAAGGTAAGTATACACTCACACACTCATAACACATACGCGCTCAAATAAACACATGAATACGAATTAATGTTTCGTGATCGCAGAATTAGTCATGATAAAATCAGAATGTTAGATCGGAGAAATATTAATAAGAATGATGAGTATAAAGAAAGTTAACTTACAGAATCTGATGTCGATTTATATATGAATGTGTTGGTAAGATGGTGTGTGGCTGTGCACCGTCCACTCACTTTCTCTGACCAAACTGACCAGGGGATGAATAAGAGGCGGGAATAGTTCCAGCCAATGAATAAACGGATTATTGAACCAGAAGTGACCAATGATTTGGACTTACATTTGTAGAGATCAAATTAATAATGAACAGTGTTTTGTTTACATTCGATAGATGGATTTTATTCGTATATACATATGTTAAACATTAAAATATTACACTATCATATACATATATATATATATATATATATATCTATATATATATATATATATATATATATATATATATATATATATACATATATATATATATATATATATATATATAATCCGTAGAATATGTATTCAACGAATTTATAAAATTGTCCACATTACCTAGGTTCCTATTTAAATGCAACACTCTGGTGCACTTCCCCTTTTATTTACATATACTTAAAATATATTTAAAACATGTCTGTTGGAAATATGATATGTATAGTTATGTGTATAATGTCTGTCTGGTAAGTCAGATATAGCTGGGTAATTGATCTTTTTTTTCTATATGATTTTATATAATGTTAAAATTATGGGACACTTACATAAACCAAACTTTGTATTTAAAAAATTCATTGAAGGGTCATTTTCTGTGTTTACGGAAAAGCGATATTTTTATTTTTTCTACTTTTACAACTTGAACTGATATACAATAACAAATAAGAGCAATACATAAGCATAACAATCTGATATTCCTATATATTTTGTGAAAATAAGAACACGTCCAGTTCCTTGACCAATTGCAATTGCAAAAGTGCCAAACCTGGGTGTCTAAAGCAATAAACACAAAATATATAGGGATTTAAGAAGTTTTATTCCTGTTTATATCTAGTTTTTGTTATTGTATATCAATCTAAGTAGAAAATAAGAGAGTGAAAATTTTGAAAATAAACAGAACAAATGCCCTTTTAATATCATGAATGAAAACTGAAAAATCTTCATCTTTCGAAATTCAAATCAAGGCTTTACCGGAGACATGTGTTATATATGTCTCTTGACCTACACAGAGTTGTCGGTCCTAGATACAAGTTTGTTCTTTTTATTCCTGAAATTACCATTACAAGATGATCCCCAACAAAATCATAAGGACATTCCAAGCTTTTTTTTAAATGTTTGACGTCCACTCTGAAATTAAAAACCTATCTTTCTGTCAGGGGAAAAACCCACAAAAGTTTAACGACCGAAAAAAACCAATAGGAGAGCAAATGCAATTCAATGCACATTTTCCTGACGTGTTTAAAACAAATGTTTAACGTACCACTCAAGAATGTTTCACGCGTATGGAGACGTCGCCAAATGTCGGTGTAGGGCTTCAAATTTTTTTTTACCTATGCTCAAAAAAATATAGGGATTTAAGAAGTTTTTATTCCTGTTTATATCTATTTTTTGTTATTGTATATCAATCTAAGTAGAAAATAAGAGAGTGAAAATTTTGAAAATAAACAGAACAAATGCCCTTTTAATATCATGAATGAAAACTGAAAATTCTTCATCTTTCGAAATTCAAATCAAGGCTTTTACCGGAGGCACTTACGACGAAAAAAAACCAATAGGAGAGCAAATGCAATTCAAATGCACAATTTTCCTGACGTGTTTAAAACAAATATTTGTTTTATTCACGCGTATGGAGACGTCGCCAAATGTCGGTGTAGGGCTTCAAATTTTTTTTTAAGCAGTGAAGGTTCTTTAACGTGCCGACGCCTATCATGACACGGGACATTTATTCCTCATCCGAAAGACAGGAAAGCCAGTCGCCTCCGGTAAGGATCGAACCCGAGATCCTCCGGTCGCGAATCGAGCACTCTACCACAGAATCACGACGTTTCTCTTGGTACAGAGGAATTAGTATTTCGTTACATATCGGTTGGTGTGTTTGTGTAGAAGATGAGTCCATCAAAGACGTATTTCTAGTACTTTCAATTAGTGGTAGTGTTGTTAAAACTTCTTTATCCTCATGTATTACTTGGATATTCTTCCCCTTATATATGAAAAATCCAGAAGCAATAAACCCTATATTTTCTGAGGTATCCTTCTTAAATTTACTTAATAGATCCATTATCCGATCGGAATCCCTCTTTTTGGTGTCATAAAATGACCTTTTATGTCGTAAGCATGTCAATACCTTGCTTTACAACTGACTATCAGATACACATATCGCATGTTAGTCGCCATATGTTTCTCATCCCAGTGACGTTTATACTTCGACGTTGAAGCAAACTTAACTGCAAAATCAGTTAAGTAAAAGAAACTTCATAAACAAAGCATCAATATGTACATTAATGACACACAACACATTATGAATGAAGAAGATAATGAAGAAGAAGACAATTATTATATAGTAGAGGTATATAATATACGGTATAGATCATTAAACTTAACACACCTCTTCCCTTATTCATGTTTAATTTGCCTTTCTGTGTGAGAACGAAGTGGAGGAGTTTCATCAAATGCAGATGGAGGATCAGTATCATGAGAAATGAACTTTCATTAGAGAAAGTACTTTCACTCTCATTTCGATTGTCCAGATCAATACGTTGAAACCAGCTTTAAAAGACAAAAGTATTATCATGATAATAAACATGTTGTAGATATTGACTTGACAATCATGCATACAAAATTTGAAAGTCATTGGTTCATGAGAAGATTTTTAAAGATGTACCATGTTTTGGTCCCTTTTTGGTTCCCTTTTAGGTAAAATATATTACCCAGCACATGATATCTGTAAACGATCCCTCTTTGTACTGAAGAAAGAATAGTTTTTGTATTGACCCGTGTTTAAAATTAATTTCTGATCAAGTCACCAGAATTTATATTTTGTGTTTATAATTATACGTGAATTTTAACATAATCAGATTTAAGAGTAAAAAAGTGTTTTCTTCAGCCAAGTCTGCCACATGATATAATATTTAATCAAAAAGTAGATACATGAGGACCTTCTATACAGTTATCAGTCAGATGCAGTTCAAAAGATTTTTAATACCTGACCTAAAATACAATAAATAGACTAGTGCACAAAATGTATTTAAATAATAGTTCGCACACATTGCATAACTTGATATGTTTATTATAACCGTGATATCTAAATATAACTTTTCTTGCTTATTATATCCATTTAGTGTGTATTTCCCTGATCATGTCATTGTTTTAGTTTCTATTTCCCTGATCATGCCATTGTTTTAGTGTCTATTTCCCTGATCATGCCATTGTTTAAGTGTCTTTTTTCCTGAGAATACCATGGTTTTAGTGTCTAATTCCCTTAGCATGCCATGGTTTTAGTGTCTATTTTCGTGTTCCAGTCATGGTTTTAGTGTCTAATCCCCTGAGCATACCATAGTTTTAGCGTCTTTTTTATTTCCCGAGAATGCTATGGTTTTAGTGTCTTTTTCCCTTAACATGTTATGTTGTGGTGTCTATTTCCCTGGGTTTGTCATGGTTTTAGTGTCTACTTACATGTGCCAGTCATGATTTTAGTGTTTCCACGAGCACGCCATTGTTTTAGTGTCTAATTTCCTAAACATGTCATGAATTGGTGTCTATTTCCCTGAGTATTTATCGTTTCAGTGTATTTCTCTGAGCATGCCATTGTTTTAGTGCGAGTAAAATATCGTGTTAGCGTGTTTATTAAAGTGAGCATTACATTATTGTAATTTTCAATGTTACTCTCACCATGGCATCGTTTACCCTCACTATGGTATTATTTTTTCTGGCCGTGATATTGTTAACTCGCGCCAACACATCATTTACAGAAAGGATCGTCATGAGCATTTGGTTCGACCATTTAAAACTAAAACTTTGGTAATACTATTTATTTACACCAAGATATCATTTGCCCTCACCATGACATCGTTTACTCTTACCAATACATCATTTCTCTCACCATGGGATCGTTAACCTCACCATGACATCGTTTTTCTCGCCATGACAGTTAACCACTGGATCGTTGCCACTGCATGTGAATCCCGAAGGGTATACATAGAGCCGGTACCCGGTATTTCGGTAACAGACGATTATCTTATACTGAAGTAATATTTCGCTCCAATTGCACCATTTCAATTCTACACTTCCAAAAAGCTCAGTAATCTTTTTACTGTGGGTGCTGTTAGAAGTACATTTAAGCATTTTTAGCAATATATTTAGTTTATTATTTCGCCTTGAATGATATCAATTTTTCTTTGGGATTCGAGCGCAGCCGATGAAGTCCTATTTACAGAAACGATCGACTTGAGCGTAGTTTGGCCCTATTTTGTAAAAATATATAACTCCGGTTATCGTTTGCTCGCTCCATGAGTTCGACATCCTTTGTTCTCAGCTCACCATTTTATTGTTTATAATTCCTTTAGTATGTCATTCTCTCCATTTGCTTATTTTCATGACATTGTTTAATGGACATTTCATAATGACAACATTTACCTTCTCAATGACATCATCTATTCTCACCATGATATCATTTCCCACTCATTCTAAACGTATAAGTTTTCATATATCTGTGAGCACAACCTGTAAGTGTTTTTGTTGATGGTATAGATTGTTTGAGTAAAAGTTACTTTTTACAAATTGTCACAAAATTGTTATTAAGACGCAGGTGAGGAAACGTCAGATTACGCGCACAAAATGTATGACCCTGCACAGATATCTGTGAAAGCCCATGACCACGAGATTGACCTCTCTTTGTATTGAAGATATTGTTTAGCTCTATTTTGTTTAGATCAGGTATAACCCGTTCTCCAAACTTATTTTCTTGAATGTCCTGTATCTACACTACATGTCAAACGTGGGATACAACACTAAGTCACCAGAATTTGAAGTTTTGGTTTATAATTTTATCTGTATTTTTAAACAATCAGATCTAACAGGAAATATATTTTTCTTCAGCCAAGTATGCCGAAGAATATAATATTATAATACATGAATACAAAGTAGGTATACATAATCAGTCAAATGCAGTTCAAAAGAATTTTAATACCTGATATTTACAATACAATTTTAAAGGGGTCTATACCAATTAGTGCACAAAATTGATTTAAATAACTCGGGTGTAGATGACACACTGTAGAAGTGGATATGTTTATTCTACACGTGGTATTTAAATATAATGTTTGTCTGCCAATTGTATTAATATAATCACAGGACGGGGAATTCACTATTTCTATGTTGTGTTTACAACAAGTAGTCAGGTAGCCATTTTGTTTGTCCATTATACGCAGTAGTTTGTCTACGTATAGATCTGTCTACAGTGTCCAAGTATAACTCTACAATGGCTAGCTCTGTGTTATCTGCACAAACGCCAATCAAAACCTGTGAAATACACCAAACGGATGAAATTGACATGTTCTGTCAGACATGTCAGTTACCCTACTGTGTTGAATGCATTCAGGAAAATCATCACGGACATTCCTGGTGTAAACTGTCTAAAATTGTCCAGGAAAAACTTCGTGATGCACCACGTAAATATCACGATCTTCGAAACGTTGTCATTCCTAAAATCACAGAATACATACAGGACATTCGTTCTTCTAAAGATCAAATTGCACAGGAGAAGTCAGAGAAAATTCGTCGGATAAAATCACAGAAAACTAGGATATGTGCTGTTTTAGAGAACAGTATGGATAAAATGATTGAATCAATTGACAATGAACATGATGAATCCATTAAGATAGTAGATGAAGTTGAAGATACATTAAAAAAAGACAGAGACGAAATTGAGTCATTTGCGGCAAATCTTGAAGAACACAGACTTTACACATCCGACTTTTCTATGTGGGAAATGCATAAGGATTTAGATTTAAAAATAAATCAGATTATAAAACCAGACATTGAAAACTGGTTGACAAACATTCACTATATCGAAGGACAGGTAAACTCGAATATTTTAGAGGTTTCACTTGGAACTATACAGAATGGACTTTACAATGATTCTGAACTCAGTGTAATGCTTACATATGGAAATCATCTACCAAGTATAACTGATGCTTCGACTTTTGAAATAGAAAATGAATCTATTCATACAATCGTTCCAGTCAGCTGCACAACGGCCTGGTTACATAATGTTGAATCTACATCGGTTGAACTGTACTCAATGGAGGGAACTAAATGTGGAGATGCTCAAAGATTTTACTTTTCTCAGTAATGGAGACATGGTGTACACAGACGCAAGCTCACTTTCCCTTAAAAGGATAACGCAGACAGATCAAACAAGTAGAGTGGCAGATACATCACCACTACAACCTTTAGGTATATGTAATACCATCTCTGGTGACCTACTAGTTACTTTAGTTGATACTCATTCTTTCGAAACTGACCAAAACAGTCAACGTTTGGTCAGATGGATTACATTGCCCAATGGTCAAGAGAAAAAGACATATCAATATGACAATGATGACAACACACAACAACTTTTCACTGTACCGGTTACAGTGACACAGAACTACAATACAGACGTGTGTGTGGTAGACGGTACCAGTGCATCATCGGGACAAGTGTACATTTTATATGAAAATGGAGTGGTGAAATGTAAATATCTGGGACAAAATTTAGAACACGACTTTTTACCTACAGACATTATCTGTGATCTGAATTGTAATATTCTAATTTCTGATGCAGGAAATGATATGATACATCTGTTACATAACAGCGGACAGTTTATTAAATATCTGAGCTCCGGGTCAAAAGGACTTCAATGTCCATTTTCACTTGGACTATACAAGCAGTGGTTGTGGGTGGGACATTTCCATGGCAGAGTAACAGTGTATGAATATAAATTTTAACTCAGGATAAAATACGACATTGATTTTCAACATGGGAAATCCATAAAGATTTAGGTTTGAAAATAAGCCAGATTACAAAACCGGATATTGACAACTTGATTACACCAACTACGAATACCGAAGTGGAGATAAACACGGAATTTTAGAGGTTTTACTTGGCAGTATACAACATGGACATCATAGATGATCTGAGCGTAATGCAATACTTACGGAAAAAACAATCTAACATAACTGAAGTCTCGACCTTAAAAAAGGGAGATAAACCTATTCGTTCAGATGTTCTAGTCGGCAACAATTCAGGGTCAATAATATTATTTCTACATTAGTTGAACTGTACTCAACGGAGGGAAATGTTAAGAAACATCTGACTTTGCAGATTTTCTATTTCACCGTTCTTAGTAATGGATATATTATGCATACACAAATATGTTATAAGGAGGTTAACTTCGACGGGACAAACAATGTGTAGAGGAGATACATCACAATTTAAATCAGGAAGTGTATGTATTTCTCCCTCTGGTGATCTACTAGTTATTTCAATTGATTATGTTCATTTCAAAACTGACCAGAACGGTCAACGTTTGATGAGACTCATTACTTACTCTGACCAGTGGTCAAGAGAAAAATACGTTTAAATATGAAACAACATTTCACATTACCAGTCAGAGTGAAACAGAACTACAATACAGACAATAGACCGGCACATGTGCCCCAGTGTATGTCCCTAGTCATTTACTTAAACTAATTTACTTTTATTTTGAATATCGTTTATTATGTACATAATTCATATCATATGTATAAATTACTGACTTTGGTCATTTTACAAGGCTTTTTTAATGTGTTTAAAAAGGTATACAGTTTTTGTCCCTTTTATGCCACAAATTTGCTGCCTACTTGATTTTTAACGCGTTTAATTTCTCTTGATCGGTTTTAAAATAATTCTTCATAGATTATGGTAAGAATAATGTTCACGCATCGAGGTTAAGTGAATCGGGACATATCTTGGACGAGATTTACACTGCGTCTTGAGAATCTTACCTCAGTTGAGAAAATACTAAAGTCGTTTTATTGTCCAGAAGTTTTCACTCTGAACTCGGATGAGTAAATTATTAACTTTTGAGAATAAATTTTGTCTCAAAATGTTCCTTGTTTATGTTCGCAGGCCAATTTATCTTAACTCCTAGATAACAGAACTACATTATCCATATTTACTCGACTATACAAACATATATATGGTAACAATAAGTGTATGAATATGAACTCGATTGAATCACTAGAAAATGATCATGAATGATTCCAGTATTATTTGAATGAAATTAGAGATACATTTAAGAAAAAGCACAGACGAAATTAAAATTTGCTGACCATCTTCAACAAGATAAACTTCCGAATTTGCAAAGTCTGAAATCCATAAAAAAAATTGATTTACAGATAAGTCGGATTGCAAAACCAGATATTGCAAATTTGCTAATACACGCAAAGTATATAAAAGGGAATGTAAACAGGAATGTGTTAGAAGTGTTACTTGGCACATTATATTAGGAACATCAGAGTAATCCTGAGCGATGTGACAATGTGAAAGTTTATAAATATGAATTTTAACGCATTATGAAAGAACGCAAAGCTTACACTTCCGACTTTGCAATGTGGGAAATCCATAAAGATTTAGATTTGAAAATAAGTCAGATTACAAAACCTGATATTGACAACTTGATGACACAAATTCAGTATATCGAAGGGCAGATAAACACGACGATTATAGAGGTTTTACTTGGTACTATACGACATACACATCATAATGACCCTGAACGTAATGTAAAACATAATTATGAAAAAACAAATCAACCAAACATAACGGAAATTTCAACTTTTAAAACGGAAGAAGATTATGTGAGTACAGTCATTCCAGTCAGCAGTACAACGGCCTGGCTATTTTGTGCTAAATCTACATCGGGTAAATTGTACACAATGGAGGGGAATCTTAAGAAATGTGTGAATGTACACTTGGCCTTTTTCACCTTACTTTATAATGGAGATATTGTGTACACAGATGACGATTCAACTGTTATAACGAAGCTAACATTGACGGGAGAAACAAGTTGTATAGCGGATACAGCACCACTCAAGCCCTTGGCTGTGTGTACTACTCTCTCTGGTGACCTTCTTGTTACTTTAATTGACGAGGATACTTTCAAAACTGACCAAAACAGTCAACGTTTGGTAAGACGGATTACACTGGCCAGTGGTCAAGAGAAAAAGACTTACCAATATGACACTGATGAAACGAAACAACAACTTTTCACAATACCCTTTCAGAGTGATACAGAACTTCAATACAGACGTTGTGTGTGGTGGTACTTGACGAGTAAATCAACAGGACAAGTGTACATATTACATGAGAGTGGAGATGTGAAATGTAAATACTTGGGACAAACGTTACAATGCCAATTTTTCCCTACAGACGTTGTATGTGATTCGAACTGTAATATTATCATTGCTGATGCAGTAAATCGTAGGATACATCTGTTACATCACAGTGGTCAGTTTAGGAAATATCTGAACTACGATATTGAAGAACCTCAGCGGCTAGTATCACTTGGACTGTACAAACAACGTCTGTGGGTGGGGGATACAGATGGGAACGTGATTGTGTATAAATATGAAATTTGATTCTGGATAAAATGATTGAATCACTAAAAATGATCATAGTGAATCCAGTATTATTTAAATGAAATTAAAGATACATTAGTAAAGAAAAGACGAAATTAAAATTTGCGGAACATCTTGAAGTACGCAGAACATGCAGTTCCGAATCTGCAATATCTGAAATCCACAAATATTTAGATTTATAGTCGGATTACAAAACCGGATATTACACGTACATTATTGAAAAGGGAGTTAACAGGAATAGGTTTTAGGTGTTACTTGGCACTCTTTATTATGGTCATCAGAATGATCCTGTGAAATGTGACAATGTGAAAGTTTATAAATATGAATTTCAACTCTAGATAAAATAAAATATTAAACAGTGTATATTTCCCGGAGTTCGACATGTGTCGTTTATCATGGTGGTAATATGACTATCAAGAATTTATAAGCGATATTTTCCTCTTGATTAAAACTTACAGTTAACACATGTGCATCACTGTACGTTTATTGTAATTACGATAACTGTTGAACGAAGGTTTTTGTTACACTAGTAAAAGATACAAACTGTAAAGCATTTTGAGATGAAATATTGACTATGTAAAAAGCCTGAAGTAAAATACCTCCGACAGAAATAGGTTACCCAAAATCGATTAGAATATATATATATATATATATATATATATATATGTGTGTGTGTGTGTGTGTGTGTGTGTGTGTGTGTGTGTGTGTGTGTGTGTGTGTGTGTGTGTGACCTGTGGCTGGCGAAGTTTGGCGGCATAGTCACGATGTTATATAGGTATGATTCCAGATTCTTTCTAGTAAGATATAATCACCTATATACTATACCACTATAACCTTATAATAGTTAAACTTGTCATCCTTTGTAGGTAACGAGGAGATCATTTTTATGTATACATTGAATTCCGTAAGCAAAAAAAAAGTTATTTCCGTTTGACAGCACATTATACGGGACAGCATATACATTTGCCTTGTTAAATCAACAAAATTAAGTATTCTTGTGTATAAATAGTTTGTAAAAAGTCCATTTGCACAGGAATATATATTTATGGACAACCTACAAAGCTAATTTTGGTGAAAATTATGATGTCTTTTTTTCACTGATACTTATTCATCCAAAGTGGTCTGCTTAAAGAAGAAAATGAATCGGGTTGACCCACACTATGGCAAAATTTGTTCAACGGATACTTGTTTTAGTTTTAAAACAGTTTTGTAAGCTTTCTATTTGTTATACAAACTGATAATAAACTGGTTCTGAACTCAAACTGGTTATCATTTGTTTTATCATAAACCTAAACTAGTTTATCAAACCATTCAAACTGTCTCCTGGGGTGCTTTAGTAGGTTTATGAACTTTTGTTGTTACCACAACATGGCAGCGACAACACGTACCAGTACTAGTTCTGGCAATTTTATGTATTTGGTCAATAAAACTGTACTTATAATGACAGAGAGACATTTTTCAATATTAAAACGGTGAATTGATTAATTCAGACCCCAAATTGATCTACTATTGATTGTCATTTTAGCTATCATGTTTTCACGTTTTTTATTTAACTCGGTGATTGTCGCTTTTTAGCACATTAACATCTGACAATTCCAAACGTTGAAACATGAATATCAGGGTTAATAAATATCGTATTAAGATTAATACTCTTTTTTCTTTAATTGGTATTATTTCCCTTCATTGTTACATCTGATATAAAAGGGCGACTGTTGACTTTTTTCCTGTACCCAATTTGGTAGTTTAATCCATTTATTTGCTTATCCATAGGAAACCAGTTTTGGTTTCATAACCATTTTGCAAATTAGTTGCAAACCATTAATCGAAGCCTAAACTTCTTTATTTGTATCGTATCGAATTTGCCCATGACTGTCAAAGGGGAATACCTTTTGCAAAATACTGCCGAAACGCATCTATTTCTATTTCTTTGAAACATCTTAACTCAGGACGTTTTGGCTGTGAATCGGTGATAAAATCATTAGTTGCACACCAGTTTTAAATTCTTCTACATATTCTTACTAAATATATTCAGCGTCAGGTCAGCATTATCCTTTGTACATGTATTTCTCTGATCTAATACTTACACATATTGCAGTGCTGTCATAACTATCCAAATTAGTACAGGAAAATACCAACCAATCCACAAAGACAGCTGATTTTATTGAAATCAAAGTCACACAGGTGCTTTGTAGTCATGTCCATGGCCATATCCTGGCTGTGAAGGTAAATTTCTAAATCCCTCGAGAAGAACTTCCCGTACCATATTTAAAAGTACATACCAAAATTTACGACTCAATAAAATGTGATAACTTACATTCAGGGGAGAGTCCTCTAATAAAAATGAAAACTCAGAAATCGTGAACCTCGAGGTAATTACTTTAACGTAACCATAAAATATTACTAGTGGTTTAACAAAAACAGGGGGACCAATAGGTACATGATTGATTCCTGTGATTAAAATTTTGAATATTCAAACATTTTTGTTTTGTTTTTGTTGTGGTGATTACTTTGTCTTTACTTTCTTTTTCTTCCTACAAGATTTCCACACGTAGTAAACGTCAAATACATAAACTCAAATATGTCGTATGCAAAATCAGGGATATTACTAAAATGCACTCATGAACAAATGCTGAAATTATTTTTATATTTTGTATGCATTATTGCTGTAAAAGCTACAATGTTAGCAGATGAAGGCAATATTGTTTATAAACGTATCTGAAGATGGCGCTCCAAAAGACAAAGGGTATTACATAATTGAAAATAGTTTGCATATGAGAACATTGACCTTATCTTAAAATATCATATATTGAAAAATTTCATAGAGTATGTTGAAATACTTTCAAAGCAATATTAATTCCAAACTTAAATCTGGTTTAATTTGAAAGTAAGACGTTATGCTCATACTAACGTAAATATTATACGGCACAATTGTTTTGTTATCTAAGGATTATAAATGTCAAATATTGAAATAACCTATTTCTACTTTCAAACCCTGGATAGATATTTTACCTAGATACAATACAGAAGGCATAATAAAACATTCATCATGTAACAATTTTCATCTTCGATATGATATATTACTCTTGTGATGTTGTATCAATTTCACCGTACTTTAGTACAAGAATACATTACGCGGCTTTGGTTGTGAATCGGTGATGACGCCATATTATGTTTCTAGTTTAACAAAGAAGAAAACCAGAGGATTTCATTGTATACGGTTTTGATCACTGTTAATAAATCTATGTGATTTCGGATATTTGTGTTTAAATGTCTTTGTTTTCTGCAATGATGAGTACTTTTTGATGTTTGTTTGTTTATTGTTGTTTAACGTTCAACACAAGAATATTTCACTTATATGGAGACGTCACCAATGCCGATGAAGGGCTTCAAATTTTGTCGTGTCTCAGTCCGAAGGACAGGAATCCAGCCTGACGCCGACTGGGCTCGAACTCACGACCTCACGATCAAGAGTCGAGCGCGCTACCGACTGAGCCAGGCCAGCTCTACTTTATTTTGACGAGTAGTACTTCCTAACACGAACGGACCATTTAATGACGCGATACAAAGTGTACTGTCATAAGTTTTAATCTATGCTATCAAAATATGCCAAAGCAATCAACGTTTTGCAGTGCATTGTTCATCTCTCTGGAAAAATACTGAATATAACATCATAGGACTGATTTGTGATACTATCTTCAGTTAATTCTTAAACTTCAGTTGAGTATATTCTCTAAGTTACGAACTTCAGAGGTTTTATAACAGATGACGCTAAACTTTACTTATAATAAGCGCGTGTAAAGAAATCCAAACTAATTGAATGATTACTGTGTTGCGACGTCATTGATATAGGTATTAATCATACACTTTATATATTTTAAAATGATAAACAAGCAGATATAATCAACTCATATAATTGTCTCTCTTTGGCTCTGATATGATGGCGGTGCTTATGGTAAGAGGAATACGTATTACCCACAGAGAACGTGCATGTTGGAGCTGTCGAAAACCATATCATCTCACACAGGATAAAGATCCAATCCGATGGTCACAATTGAGTCGCATTTGTTGGATGTGAGTGTAGACACCTTGGACATGACTGGATCTCTTATTAATGAAGTACTCAACTTTCGGGTAAAGATAAACTGGTTAATTGTATGGAAACATCAATGATCCAGTACTGTAAAATCAGAAAATTTCGTGTGGTTAATTTTCGTTTCTTTTTAGATAAAAGTTGTTGACATTAAATGTCGTTAAAATGAAAAACCGGTTTGTAAATGAACGTTTAACATTTACTTGGTATACTTTATATACAATTTTGTCATGTTTTAAATGTCTTTGAAAAATGAAAGGAACGAAATTAAAACCACAGCGAAAGTTTCTGATTTTGCAATATTTATATTTACCTGTCACTCTACACATTTTTATCTTTTTTATGGACATTGATGAATTTTTAGCGTGTCCTGTCTGTATCTACACGGGAATTGTTGGCTGTCACTGTACATGTCCAGCGCTAGGCAAAAGCATTTGATAAATTAAAAGGTATTTCCCGGTTTCGAAGGTCGAAACACTAGATCCGCCTTCAGTGAATGTTCTCCTATTAAGAAACAAAGATTATTTATTTCTAAAGAGATAAAATACAACTGTCGCAGCCAATGGTATATACATTTAAATATCGAAGTACAACAGTGTGTATATTTCCCTGACCATGACAGCGTTTTTACTTTGGGCCTCCCGAGTTTGGCTTTCATTTATTTTTCCCTGAACATGTAATCGTTTTAATGTGTTTCAGCTGTGAGCATGGTATTGCTGAAGTCTGTGATTCCATGAACATACTATCGTTGTAGTGTATGTTACTGTTCTAGTGTTTGATTCCTTGATCATACCATCATTTTAGTGTATGGTACTGTGAGTATGGTACTGTTCTAGTGTTTGATTCCTTGATCATACCATCATTTTAGTGTATGTTTCTGTGAGTATGGTACTGTTCTAGTGGTTGATTCCTTGATCACAAATTTCAAAACATCCATCATTTTAGTGTATGTTTCTGTGAGTATGGTAACTGTTCTAGTGGTTGATTTCCTTGATCATACCATCATTTTAGTGTATGTTTCTGTGAGTATGGTACTGTTCTAGTGATTGATTCCGTGATCATACCATCATTTTAGTGTATGTTTCTGTGAGTATGGTACTGTTCTAGTGGTTGATTCCTTGATCATACCATCATTTTAGTGTATGTTTCTGTGAGTATGGTACTGTTCTAGTGGTTGATTCCTTGATCATACCATCATTTTAGTGTATGTTTCTGTGAGTATGGTACTGTTCTAGTGTTTGATTCCTTGATCATACCATCATTTTAGTGTATGTTTCTGTGAGTATGGTACTGTTCTAGTGTTTGATTCCTTGATCATACCATCATTTTAGTGTATGTTTCTGTGAGTATGGTACTGTTCTAGTGTGCGATTCCTTGAGCATGCCATGTTTTTTTGGTATTTTTCTGTGGGCATGGTATTTTTAGTGAGTTTCCCTGAGCATGCCATGATTTAAGAGTCTATTTCTGGACAGACACCACCAAATATTTTCCCATAGGCCTCAATGCTAATTTACAAAACTTCAGGTCACTGTCACTCCCATGTTTATTAAATTTGGGTCAAATCAGTACTCTGTGCTGAAAGATCAATATTTTTGATAACAAAATATGCAATCAAAAGTATAGGTTGCCGTTGCATTTCTACTTCAAATTTTCACTTGTTTACAACTCGTAGTATTCCGCACCAAAGGAAAATATCTATTCTCATCTGACCCCTCCCTTTTAAATTTTCAACCGTCAACCCTATAATTTGCAAAGTATTTACTAATATTCATATATTTTTTTTATCACCTTAATTTCACCTATTAATGGCAAAACTATTTTTTTCATTTAATGACCAATCAGATAGCTGAGCTCATTTTACTCTCCGCACAACTTTGGGTGTCCAAAATGTCTGCGCCCATGTTGTAAACAAAGCAGCTGTTTTTCCTTCTCTGGGATATCATGGTTTTAGTGTCTATTTCCCTAAGCATGCCATGGTTTTAGTGTCTATTTTTCTGAGTATGCCATGGTTTTAGTGTCTATTTCTCTGAGCATGCGATGGTTTTAGTGTGTGTTTCTCTGAGCATGCGATGGTTTTAGTGTGTGTTTCTCTGAGCATGCCATGGTTTTAGTGTGTGTTTCTCTGAGTATGCCATGGTTTTAGTGTCTATTTCTCTGAGCATGCCATGGTTTTAGTGTGTGTTTCTCTGAGCATGCCATGGTTTTAGTGTCTATTTCTCTGAGCATGCCATGGTTTGAGTGTCTATTTCTCTGAGCATGCCATGGTTTTAGTGTGTGTTTCTCTGAGCGTTTAGAGTGTTTATCAAACATGGCTTTGTTGTAATTTGAATGTTAAAAAGGCATTTTTACTCTCACCATGACACCATTAACCACTGTGTCGTTGACAATTCTGGTGGACCGTCTGAGTCCCCGATGTTATATATAGGTCCAGTACCTGGTGTTTCGGTACCGGCCGATCAGTTTATACTACAGTAATATTTCGCTCGGACAGCACCATTTAAATTCTAAAAGTCCCAAAAGGTAAGATAGACATCTTTTTACAGTGGTTACTCTTAGATGGATTTGGCAATACATTCGAGCTCAACCGATGATGTCTTATTGACAGAAACGATTCCTTGAGCACATGTTTTGGACATATTTTGGAAATCGATAACTTTGGTGTTGTTAATAATATTTTAACCATAGGGTCGTTGCCACTGCTAGTTGACCGTCTGAGTCCCCGAGGATATACATAAACCCAGTACCTGGTATCTCGGTACCAGGCGATTATTCTATACTTCAGTAATATTTCGCTCGGACTGCACCATTAAAAATCTAAACTTCTAAGCTAAAACAGTCATATTTTTATAGTGGGTACTCATACACAGTCGATTTATGGTCTGTGAGTTTTCACTTTTTGCTCAGATGAGTACATTCTTCACTTTTGAGAATAACATTTGTCTCAGAATTACCTTTGTTTTGGTCTCGAGCCCAAAAATGCAATTTTAACGGGGTAAAAACCGACTAGTGATTTAAATAACTCGAGTGTAGTTCGCACACATTGCATATTCTTTCCGTGGTATCTAAATATAACTTTCTTACTCATTGTATTCAGTTATCTGACGATCTTGGTTATAGACACGTAACATAAAGTATTGAGATAGTCACATGACGGTGGATGCACTATTTTAGGTTATATTTACAACACGTAGACAGGAAGCCATTTTGTTTGTTCATAATACGGAGTAGTTTCTCAAAGTATAAGTTTAAGTTTACAATGGCTATCTCGGTGTTATCTGCACAGACACCAATCAAAACCTGTGAAATACACCAAACAGAAGAAGTTGACATGTTCTGTAAGATATGTCAGTTACCTTATTGTGTTGAATGTATTCAGGAAAATCACCAGGGACATTCGTGGTGTAAACTGTCTAAAATTGTCAAGGAAAAACTGACTGATGCACCAAAGAAGTGTCAGGAACTTAGAAATGTTGTTATACCTAGAATCATGGAATACATACAGGACGTCCGTTCTTCTAGACAAAACCTTGCACAGGAAAAGGCGGAGAAAATAAGTCGGATAAAATCACAGAAAACTAGGATATGTGCTATCATAGAAAACAGTGTGGATAAAATGATTGAATCACTTGACAATGACCATGATGAATCCAGTAAGATTTTAAATGAAATTGAAGATACATTAAAAAAAGACAAAGATGAAATTGAGGGATTTGCTGATAATCTTGAAGAACGCAAAGCTTACACTTCCGACTTTGCAATGTGGGAAATCCATAAAGATTTAGATTTGAAAATAAGTCAGATTACAAAACCTGATATTGACAACTTGATGACACAAATTCAGTATATCGAAGGGCAGATAAACACGACGATTATAGAGGTTTTACTTGGTACTATACGACATACACATCATAATGACCCTGAACGTAATGTAAAACTTAATTATGAAAAAACAAATCAACCAGAAATAACAGAAATTTCGACTTTTAATACGAAAGATGATTCTGTGTGTACAGTCATTCCAGTCAGCAGTACAACAGCCTGGGTATATTGTGCTATATCTACATCGGGTAAATTGTACACAATGGAAGGGAATCTTAAGAAATGTGTGAATGTACACTTGACCTTTTTCACCTTACTTTATAATGGAGATATTGTGTACACAGATGACGATTCAACTGTTATAACGAAGCTAACATTGACGGGAGAAACAAGTTGTATAGCGGATACAGCACCACTCAAGCCCTTGGCTGTGTGTACTACTCTCTCTGGTGACCTTCTAGTAACTTTAAGTGACGACGATACTTTCAAAACTGACCAAAACAGTCAACGTTTGGTGAGACGGATCACACTGGCCAGTGGTCAAGAGAAAAAGACTTACCAATATGACACTGATGAAACGAAACAACAACTTTTCACAATACCTTTTAGAGTGACACAGAACTTCAATACAGACGTGTGTGTGGTGGACTTGACGAGTAAATCAACAGGACAAGTGTACATATTACATGAGAGTGGAGATGTGAAATGTAAATACTTGGGACAAACGTTACAATGCCAATTTTGTCCTGCAGACGTTGTATGTGATTCGAACTGTAATATTATCATTGCTGATACAGAAAATCGTAGGATACATCTGTTACATCACAGTGGTCAGTTTAGGAAATATCTGAACTACGATATTGAAGAACCTCAGCGGCCAGTATCACTTGGACTGTACAAAAAACGTCTGTGGGTGGGGGATACAGGTGGGAACGTGACTGTGTATAAATATGAACTTTGATTATGGATAAAATGATTGAATCACTAAAAATGATAATAGTGAATCCAGTATTATTTAAATGAAATTAAAGATACATTAAAGTAAAGAAAAGACGAAATTAAAATTTGCGGAACATCTTGAAGTACGCAGAACATGCAGTTCCGAACCTGCAATATCTGAAATCCACAAATATTTAGATTTATAGTCGGATTACAAAACCGGATATTACACGTACATTATTGAAAAGGGGAGTTAACAGGAATAGGTTTTAGAGGTGTTACTTGGCACTCTTTATTATGGTCATCAGAATGATCCTGAGAAATGTGACAATGTGAAAGTTTATAAATATGAATTTCAACTCTAGATAAAATAAAATATTAAACAGTGTATATTTCCCGGAGTTCGACATGTGTCGTTTATCATGGTGGTAATATGACTATCAAGAATTTATAAGCGATATTTTCCTCTTGATTAAAACTTACAGTTAACACATGTGCATCATTGTACGTTTATTGTAATTACGATAACTGTTGAACGAAGGTTTTTGTTACACTAGTAAAAGATACAAACTGTAAAGCATTTTGAGATGAAATATTGACTATGTAAAAAGCCTGAAATAAAATACCTCCGACAGAAATTTGGTTACCCAAATCGATTAGAATATATATATATATATATATATATATATATATATATATATATATTATATATATATATATATATATATATGTGTGTGTGACCTGTGGCTGGCGAAGTTTGGCGGCATAGTCACGATGTTATATAGGTATGATTCCAGACTCTTTCTAGTAAGATATAATCACCTATATACTATACCACTATAACCTTATAATAGTTAAACTTTTCATCCTTGGTAGGTAATGAGGAGATCATTTTTATGTATACATTGAATTCCGTAAGCAAAAAAAAGTTATTTTCGTTTGACGGCACATTATACGGGACAGCATATACATTTGCCTTGTTAAATCAACAAAATTAAGTATTCTTGTGTATAAATAGTTTGTAAAAAGTCCATTTGCACAGGAATATATATTTATGGACAACCTACAAAGCTAATTTTGGTGAAAATTATTATGTCTTTTTTTCACTGATACTAATTCATCCAAAATGGTCTGCTTAAAGAAGAAAATGAATCGGGTTGACCCACACTATGGCAAAATTTGTTCAACGGATACTTGTTTTAGTTTTAAAACAGTTTTGTAAGCTTTCTATTTGTTATACAAACTGATAATAAACTGGTTCTGAACTCAAACTGGTTATCATTTGTTTTATCATAAACCCAAACTAGTTTATCAAACCATTCAAACTGCCTCCTGGGGTGCTTTAGTAGGTTTATGAACTTTTGTTGTTACCACAACATGGCAGCGACAACACGTACCAGTTCTAGTTCTGGCAATTTTATGTATTTGGTCAATAAAACTGTACTTATAATGACAGAGAGACATTTTTCAATATTTAAAACGGTGAATTGATTAATTCAGACCCCAAATTGATCTACTAATTGATTGTCATTTTAGCTATCATGTTTTCACGTTTTTTATTTAACTCGGTGATTGTCCCTTTTTAGCGCATTAACATCTGACAATTCCAAACGTTGAAACATGAATATCAGGGTTAATAAATATCGTATTAAGATTAATACTCTTTTTTCTTTAATTGGTATTATACATCTGATATAAAAGGGCGACTGTTGACTTTATTCCTGTACCCAATTTGGTAGTTTAATCCATTTATTTGCTTATCCATAGGAAACCAGTTTTAGTTTCATAACCATTTTGCAAATTAGTTGCAAACCATTAATCGAAGCCTAAACATCTTTATTTGTATCGTATGACTGTCAAAGGGGACTACCTTTTGCAAAATACTGCCGTAACTCATCTATTTCTATTTCTTTGAAACATCTTAACTCAGGACGTTTTGGCTGTGAATCGGTGATAAAATCATTAGTGGCACACCAGTTTTAAATTCTTCTACATATCTCTTACTAAATATATTCAGCGTCAGGTCAGCATTATCCTTTGTACATGTATTTCTCTGATCTAATACTTACACATATTGCAGTGCTGTCATAATCTATCCAAATTAGTACAGGAAAATACCAACCAATCCACAAAGACAGCTGATTTTATTGAAATCAAAGTCACACAGGTGCTTTGTAGTCATGTCCATGGCCATATCCTGGCTGTGAAGGTAAATTTCTAAATCCCTCGAGAATAACTTCCCGTACCATATATAAAAGTACATACCAAAATTTACGACTCAATAAAATTTGATAACTTCATTCAGGGGAAAGCCCTCTAATAAAAATGAAAACTCAGAAATCGTGAACCTCGAGGTAATTACTTTAACGTAACCATAAAATATTACTAGTGGTTTAACAAAAACAGGGGGACCAATAGGTACATGATTTGATTCCTGTGATTAAAATTTTGAATATTCAAACATTTTTGTTTTGTTTTTGTTGTGATGATTACTTTGTCTTTACTTTCTTTTTCTTCCTAAAACATTTCCACACGTAGTAAACGTCAAATACATAAACTCAAATATGTCGTATGCAAAATCTGGGATATTACTAAAATGCTCTCATGAACAAATGCTGAAATTATTTTCATATTGTGTATGCATCATTGCTGTAAAAGCTACAAAGTTAGCAGATGAAGGTAATATTGTTTATAAACGTATCTGAAGATGGCGCTTCAAAAGACAAAGGGTATTACATAATTGACAATATTTTGCATATGAGAACCTTGACCTTATCTTAAAATATCATAGATTGAAAAATTTCATAGAGTATGTTGAAATACTTTCAAAGCAATGTTAATTCCAAACTTAAATCTGGTTTAATTTGAAAGTAAGACGTTATGCTAATAAATATTATACGGAACAATTGTTTTGTTATCTAAGGCTTATTAATGTTAAATATTGAAATAACCTATTTGTACATTCAATACGATATTCCTATTCAACGATTGGTATATGAATCTAACTCCTGTCTGCATATTGTATTAATTTATCTGTCGATTTTGTTTAAAGGTATGTAACACAAAACAACAAAAAAATGAGTAAGTCACGGTGAAAACACAATTTTAAAGTTTTTATGTATATAAACCAGTAGTCAAGGGGCCATTTTGTTTGTCCATAATACGTAATTGTTTGTCAAAGCATAAGTCTGTTTACAATGGCTAGCTCTGTGGCATCTGCACAAACGCCTATCAGAACCCCTGAACTACATCAAACAGAAGAAATTGACATGTTCTGTAAGAGTGTATTCAGAAAAACCATCAGGGTGTAGACTCTCTAAGATTGCCAAGGAAAAACTTACTGATGCACCAAAAAAGTGTCAGGAACCACGAAATGTTGTTATTAATAACAACACATGATATATAGAAGACATTCGTTTTTCTAGAAATAAACTTTTACGGGAAAATGTGGAGAAAATCAGTCGGCTAAAATCACAAATATCTAGGATATGTGCTGTACTAGAAAACAGTGTGGATAAAATAAATGAATCACTTGACAATGACCATGATGAATCCACCAAGATTTTGGATGAAATTGAAGATACGTTAAAGAAAGGCAAAGGCGAAATTGAGGGATATGCTGATGATCTTGAAGAACTCAAAGCTTACACTTCCGTTTTGCAATATGGGAAATCTACAAAGATTTGAAAATAAGTCAAATTACAAAACCTGATATTGACAACTTGATGTCACCAATATTATACAGGTTTTACTCGGCACTATTCAACATGGACATCATAGTGACTGCGCTCAATGTAATGTTCAAAACAGTCGACGATTGATGAGACGGATCACACTGGACAGTGGTCAAGGGAAACAGACTTATCAATATGACACTGATGAAACGAAATCACTTTTCACATTACCATTAAAAGTGAAACAGAACTTCAATACAGACGTGTGTGTGTTGGACTGGACAGGACAAATGTACATTTTATATGAAAGTGGAGAGGTGAAATGTGTAAATACCTAGGACAAATCTTACAAACAAAACAAAAACAAATGTATAACCTTGAGAATTTAGTCGTTGTAATGTGATTGATCATAATTATAATACAGGAAATGGACCTACTTCACATATTAATCATCTCTTTACATCATTATTTTTATTACTGTCAAAGCAATGATGTACTTTTCTAATTTATTATTATTCATCATTACATCTGTCTAAGATTCAATTTGTTATTGTACAAAAATTGACTCAACACCTTTCAAACTTATACTAGACCCATTATTTACAAACTATTTTCCACCAATTCTCAGAAATACTTCTGTAAAATTTTAATAACTCAGTTCGGAAAATAGACAGACTGCTGATAACTACTTTGGTCGGAGATAATGTCATAAATCCAACATGGAATTGTAATTTTATTCAGGAATTATCAATTATTATTCATCATTTCGGACTATTCGCATTTATTGTTATATGTTGTGATTTACTGTTCGATCGCTGCGGCTTCGAAATAAAACCGAATCAACTTATAAAGTGAGTGTTCTTCCTGATATTATATTTTTGTGGACCACAGGTAATAAGGCAATTCTCTTACCATTTGCGGTCTACTGCACCACACACACACACACACACACACATACACACACACACACCTACACACACACACACCTACACACACACATCGACTAATCTTCCTGTCGCCAATATTCCTCTCCCCGTTCGTTATAACGCAACAGCGGATACTGCTCCAGCGACAGCATCTACAACACGACATCGTTACAAACGTCAAACATCCCATACCGACAGAAAACACGTTGTCATAAATGGAACTCCCCTTCTCTGTTTCTCGCCTTGTCCAAACAGATATGATAGGAAGGTGGGTACGAAGTGAGAGAAACTAGCATATAAGACAAATTAATACCATTAATGACGTTATATTTATAACTGTTCTGTTGACACTTCATCTTGAATAAACAACAGATAAATAAATAAAAGAAAATCATTTAAGATAAACATAGCACACCTGCATCGATCCAATATCGGACCGCTGGTGCTTAAGGTGAACGAACCTAATGTCGGCTGTGAAGACGAGTTTTGACGCTTGCGTTGGTCTAGTGGTAAAGTGTTCGTCTCCTAAGCAGAAGCTTCGTAGTCATAAAAAAAGACTTTAACAATTTTAGGGACTGTTCCTTCACCAAAAGCTCGGCATATGAGTAAAAACTCACAGGTCTTTCCGATAAGACGTAAAACCGAGGTCCCGTGTCACAGCAGGCGTGGCATGTAAATGAATACTCACCGCATTGACATCTGTCCATAGCACAGGTCAGAATTTGTGACAATTTATCTACAGCTGGTGATGTTTCCATATAAGTGAATATTTCTTCAAAATTCTTCAGTAAACTTTGCCAACCCCCAGACCTAAAATGACCTATACTCGTGTTGTAAAATGGCCAAGGACAGACTAAACAGACAGATGGCCAAGGACAGATTTAAAAGCTCGGATGCTTTAACTACCCGACCCTGCATGTTGTACGATGGAATATAGTATTTAAAAGAAGATTATTATATCTACTATGCACGATTGAAGCGAAAATCAACAGGATTTGTATATTACTAGGTCATTGTATGTCCAACATTTTATTATAATACAGACTTCAGATTTCTATGTTGATCAGTCAAAACCGCCAAGAGTCCAAAACGTAATCTACATTAACCCTGTCAACCCTACATATCATAATAGACTGGTCTAATGTAATAGAAAAGACAATACTACTTGGATACTCGGGTGTATGGATTAAAACAAGTACTGTGACATGTATGATATTAATGAAACTATGTTTGACAAGAAGGTTATATATATTTACTGTAAACGATTGATGATAGAGTCACCGGGATTTGCATTTCACTTTATAATTTCAG
The DNA here is from genome assembly GCA_030159075.1 of Atrina japonica. Lineage (NCBI taxonomy): Eukaryota > Metazoa > Mollusca > Bivalvia > Pterioida > Pinnidae > Atrina > Atrina japonica. The sequence goes on along the minus strand of BROG01001623.1, from coordinate 8,283 downwards.
CTGATTTTTTTATATGATTAGTACTAACGCGAGTGAAGTAGGTGTTTTGGTCGGTAAAACACGCTGGATTTCATACACATTTTTTACAACGGACGTGGCCTGCTAACAAGGTACGATGACTCCTTCTGGACACGAGGATTCGTTCCTCATGAATTTCTTTTGGATATGACTTTGGACTCACGACTGGTGTGATCGGCCGACAGGGGATGCTTACTCTTCCATGGAGGAGTACACTTTCTGTCTCAAAACAAAGGAGATTAGTCGATGGAGTATGACCAATTTACCCGCGCTGATAGGAAACAATAGGGATGCTGTTTTGTATGATATAATTATCCATCTATTTCAATAAGGCTATGATACATGTACTTGCTTAACTGTTGATGTATCTGGGTTATCGATGGATATAAACTATATACAACACAGTGAAAAGCACAAACATATTTTAAAACATAACTCAGTGACATCATATGGAGAAATTTGGTACCAATTCCCCTGATTAACATATCCGCCATATTGGATACAGTATTGAAACCATTTACTATTTAGCTTAAAGAGTAAAATATAAAATAAATGCAAAAAGCAAATTACCAGAGCCCAAACTTTCGAGCTCAGCATAAAAAAATCATTGAGTACGATTTCCATTTTTTAACAAACCAACAATTGATATTGCTAGTTCGAAATCCAATGTTGCTGTAATGTTTAAAATTTTGAAGCGTACATCGCCATTGAACCCATTGAAAATAATCCCAATATTGTAGTTTTCTGCTCAATTTTCAACGGATATATTTCTATAAAGCTCAGGGTCGTGAACGGTTAACTATTATATGAATAACCGGAACTTTTAACACAGGCCCCTCAACTGTAGACCAGAAAGTTCCTTTTTGACTTAAAAATCCATTTTACGCGGTTACTCGATTGACACATTGAGGCACTTATGGGGAAATTCATGATAGACATATTTTGCATAATTCTCTGGTTACATTTCTTGGTTATGTCTTTTTCTGGGAGGTATTAATTTTAACATAAAATATGTTAAAATGAAGTTCGGATACTGAGACTTTTTATTAGGAAAACCAGGTTCCAAAGTACGTTATGTATACTTGAGTCATGTAGGTAATGAAGTAATGAATATGCATAATTTCCTGATGACGTAACGAGAAGCTAATGGAATAAAATGGTAAAATAGTTCTCCATATGTTCGATTTGAAATGACTGCACCAATAAACAAATTATAAGTGATTATTTAATATAGATTAGTTCTCTCTCTCTTTCTGTCTCTGTCTCTCTCTCTGTAAGTGTAGGCGTGGAGATTAAAAGATTGCACACTGCATTGGCATCAATCCACAGTATAGGTCATAACTTGTAGAACTTGACATAAAGCAGGTGACGTCTTCTTACAAACGGAACAATTTTTCAACAAACACAGATCCAGATATATGATCTTGGATTTAAGTGTCACACAAAGCATCAATAACTACTATTTTGCACAGTTAAATTTTGGCAAAACATGTAAATCTAGAATTTTTCGCGATACTTTATTTTTTCGAAATGCCGGTTCTAAATTTCTTCATGATATATTTTCGCGATTTCGAAGGCCCATTCCATCATATTATTATCATACATCGTTACTAAAGTTGTCTTCCGTACAACCGTGTGCCGATATGAAATAACATTAATTATTAAACGTTTTCTATAACTTGTCATTTTCTTTTGTCTGTTGGCTAAAATCAAACCCAAGAACATTTTATTGTGCCTTTCATTGTCACTTTCAGTATCAGGTTAGAAAATGAAACGAAAGTTTTATTTTTACGAGCGAGAGCTTTCGCGAAATTACGCGTGAATAAAATTCTAGCAAATACCAACCAGATACTTAGTATGGAGACGTCACTAGATATATGTGACATGTAAAATGTTGGGAAGATTTAGTAAGGATTCGTTGACATTGATTCACGACCTTTTAAAACCATGCAATTTAATTCTGACTCTCTGCATTAGATTCTCTCTCTCTCTTTCTCTCTCTCTCTCTCTCTCTCTCTCACTCTCATATATATATATATATATATATATATATATATATACAAAGTCAGTTTAGAAAAAGCTTTCCAAAACAAATGCTCAAGACGATTGCTTTTTGTCAATAATACATTATCAGTTGAGCTCCAATTTAAAATATATTTAGATATACATTTTTGAAAGAGAAAGTGGAATCATACAAAGCAAAATTATTACATTTAAATCTAAACCTAAAACCATCGAAGTGTAATCACTGTAAAAACTTAATTAGTACACTATAAGCCTTCATTTATATTTGTATCTAGTTTGGAATAAACACAAAATTTGTGTATAGAAGTCAGTCTCAGGGTTAGATACGTATTTTAGACTAATGTTGTTGAATCCCTGTACTATATCAGAAGTAAGAAAGCATACTTAAAACATCACTAGGATGTATAATTTTGGTTGATAATTATACATTTATTGTAATATAACGTCCAGATTTACCATACATTTGTCTGTCCTATTTGCCGGATTTGGTAATACATAATTACAAAGTACACTTAAACAATCAGATATCACTCAAAACAGCGGTAATGCCAGAGACAGAAATATAATTTTACAAGATATTTTTTAACTGAACAGTAAGAAAAAGAAACAACAACAACAACAACAACAACAGCGACAACAACAACAACAACAATAATAATAATAATAATAATAATAATAATAATAATAATATATTCTGAAACAAATGTTAAAAAGTATCAGAAATATGTTTGATATAAACAGTGTATAACATGGACTTGGGCATGGACCTGAAGAAGAGTAAAGTTCATTTCAGCTATACTTTTAGAAATATTATTTGGCCTTGTATGATACCACTTTATCTTTAGAAAATACACATACTTTTCAAATTGGAGCTCAACTGATGAAGTCTAATTGACAGAAACGATATCGTCTTGGGCATTATAACTTTGGTATTGTCTTTATAATATTTATACACGCATTGCATAACTTGATATGCTTATTTCTACAAATGATATTTAAATATAGCCCCTGTCTAGTAGTAATACGGTGTATTCGTTTATCAGACGATCTTGTTTAAAGCAAAACATTTGACTTGTCTTGTTTAAAACAAAACATTGAGTAAGTCGCATGACGGTAAGTGCACAATTACAATGTTCTATAGGTCTACCAAGGTAAATTTACACAAATTTACAAACACAAGTCTAAATCAAATCATAACAGGAATGGCACGCTACTTATCGTCACAAAAGTATTATACATTCAGTAATGCATGGATTCCTGACAAACCAATATATTTTACTGTACAACCTATTTTTGGAAAGTAGACCATATCGGACAGGAAAGTCTCGAAATCGCGTCAATTCCGGGTCACCAGCTGGATATAAACAATAACACGTTGCTTTATTTAACGTTAAGCAAGCAGACTCCACACGGGTTGTTATCAATTTAGAGTGGTGCTTTATGTTTGAATTTGTCGTTAATTGCAACCAATAGAATCTGAGAGAAACGTGCAGTTTTTTTATAAGATTTCCAAAATTATTGACATAGCAGTGGGAGAAAAATTACATCATGGCTTTACATGTAGCCATTGTAGGCCTATCTAGTTATGTACAGTGCCGGTGTAATGTAAAAAAGTGTCCCGTATAGAAAATAAAAACAAGCCGGGGTCATTATTCTACATGAAAATCATATCTAGGCACTTGTAGATCCTGACAAATCCCCTGACTGATCCTCTACGGAATTAGTAAAATGCAAAAGGAAGATTAAATATACATGTATGAATAACCTCTCGTCATTGGTCTGAATCTTGCTCGGGACAAATGATGTTGTCAAATGATGTTGTCAGATGATTTTTCTCCTGATAAAAGTTGTCAGGATAAATTTTTTTTTATTGGACTAGTGACAGAAATTTTTAATCTGGTCATTTTTCTATAGCTACCAGTGTAAGATTTGTATAGTTACGCCGTTTCATAGCTAAATTAAGAGCCACTTATTGGTTGGACATAAAGAAATCTTATTTTCTTTCAAATCTCAATAAATCGACAATGATGATAAACGTTTAAACAAGTATTTGAAGTTGTTCAGATAATATAATAATAGTGTCAACTCACGCATTAGGCGTGGGACTCTTGTTTTGTCATGTTGTAAATTTCCACCAAGTAAATTCAAAATTTACAACATGGCAGTTTTCTCCCGCAAACGGTACCTATTCTTAACGCAAAATAATTGAAGCTTAATCCCATTAGTCATGAATTATGTTATAGTTTCAACATCCTTTGTTATTATCTATGCCTATATCCAGGAATGCTTTCGACGGAATAAACGATGCACTTTGTTTCGCCACGATGTGTAGGTGTTGATTTTCCGACGTCATCTGGGTCAAATTCTGCGTTTAACATTAATGGTAAATTCTTATAAGAAGATTGAGTGTTAATTAAGTAATGGTGCTATTTGGATGTCCAGTAGTCGAAGGTCTGATAGTTCGAAAGTTTTGCATTAAATATAAAAGGTTCTATAATCAATATATATATATATATATATATATATATATAATATATATATATATATATATATATATATATATATATATATATATATATATATATATATCAACGTGTCAATAGTCCGAAGATATAATCAATAGCGCAACCAAAAATAAAATAAATGTACGTAAATGCTGGTGACAGAGACATTTATACAGGGGCCCGTTGGTGACAGATAAGGCCTTTCCAAGTCTATATGTTTAGCATCCACCGTATTATAATCTTTTCTTAATCTTTTTTATAAAACATAAAACGATAGAAAATACAAGAAATTTGATGATAACAAATGCAATTTTATGCATATTCGCATATTTTCCTTATGTACTACAATAAAAAAATAATATAATAAAATATATAGTATATGAAAAAGTCCAGAAAAAGGGCTCCCCAACCTTTTTAAAAAGAGAGTATGACGTTTCGGTCATATACTGACTACTGCCATGTTCCTGGCGATCAGACCATACCTTGTAAAGACTTTGAAAAATCAAATATTTTCTGGATCCCTTCACGCCTTGCTCTTTATTTTATGATATTTGAGTTTGCATGAAGCGCAATTTTTTTAGGTACAGAATTAGTAAATCTAATGCACATCAATTAGGGTTAAAACGAATCGCAGTGTGATAGTTTTTAAAACCTATGGGCTTTTAAGATTGAACATTTTGGGATGCATGCCCTGGGCCACGGTGATTTTGTGTCCTAAAGCTTGCCTGACAGACTACATGATCGTGCTTCTGAATTGGATACTTTGACAATGTATCTCGGTATCCTAGTGCCAAATCCCCTAGCCCAGTCCCCAGTCACTTGGGTATTCAGGCTTTCTACTGGTCAAAGAACAGTGGTCGATTAGGACAAGCAGTCGACTGTTATATTATTTCGCCTATATACAATATATTTTTACATCAATCATCAGTTGAAGGGTATTTTTCTCAAACAGAAGGAAATAAATATTGTTGTGATAGATACAAATCACAAAATCACACCATAACCGACTACTGGTCCTAGCCGACCATTGGTCCTTGAGACGTACTGAGTATTTTTTTTTTGCTGAATTAGCACTCTTTTGAAAACGGTATAATGAATGTGATTTTTAGAGGATTGCCAGGATTTTTTTTTTCGTTTCTGGGACTTTAAAATTTAAAAACTCTTTTCTAAAAAGCTGCGTAACATCTGATCCCATACGACACTAGACCCGACAGTTAAAGTTACACAGCGTTAATCGTTAACCGTTTGTTTGTTTATATCCAGAAGAGGAAGTCACGTCGGATCTCGGATAATCTCGCCCTGACCTTGGTAGATTTTTTATCCATACAAAGAAATTTGCTAACATATATGTTCATCTTTCAAGGATGGGACAATACCTATCAGGCCAGGAACCTAAGAAACTTTATAACAAACCCTGTGAGAAACATCCCATGGAGGTAACTGAAGTGTTTTGTAGAAAATGTCAGTTACCATTTTGTTCTGAATGTATTCAGGAAAGTCACAAGAAACATCCGTGGTGTACGCTGTCTAAACTTGTGCAGGAAAAAATCATTGTTACACGCGATAAATGCAGAGATTTGGACGCTCTTGTCGAACACTATTTACAAGATGTTAGCACTGCCAAGAAGAAAATTGCACAAGAAAAAGCTACGACAATTAGTCGGCTTGAAGAACAGAAAAATTCGATATGTGCTGTCTTAGAAACTAAGACGAACAAAATGATTAAATCACTTGGAAAATGTTATCGTAAAAACGAAAAGATTTTAGATGACATTGAGAAGACATTTCAGGAAGGCATAGACAAAATTGCGGCTTTTCATGATAAAGATGAAGACTTCGGATCATCTGGCACTTCCGCTTTTGAAATGTGGGAATTTCTTAAAGACTTTGATTTGGAATGCACAAAACCTGACATTGAGAAAGATATGATACGAGCACAGTATACTGAAGGGGAGATAAACACTAAACTGTTGAAGAACATACTTGGCAGAATACAATATGGCGGTCAGAAGGAATCAGAAGTTCATGATAGCCCAGTATTATTATCAATATTATTACTAATTATCATTATTATAGAAACTTCGATATTATTTTACAGGTAACTTTTATCGGCCCCAGAAATATCATAGTGAAATTTGTTCAAAGGAGGAAAAAATTTGACATTATTAAAATGCGAAAAAAAAAATCTGAAAAAGATCAAATTAACAATTGTTAAGGAATTATCTAAGTTGAATCAACAAACGCTAAAAGACGCGTTCAAATTAGACTGTGTGTGAAATACTCATTCAGCGTGGACGGAAAACTATTTGTTGTGCTAGGTAATGACTGGAAAAGGTGTATTACTATCAGGACACCTTTGACGGAAGATTACCTAATGAACGATAACAATTTTAGACTCGGTTCAGGGAATTATTTATCACCTATACTTGAGATCTTATGGTTTTTATACAGTGAATAAAGCAGACGTGTGTGTGTATGTGTATATGTGTGTATGTATATATACGCATATTAACAGGAAATTTTGTGCTAATGTCATTTTAATTTCAAGCTTATGGAAAGTATCCCAGCATAAAATGAAACAACTTACTACGATAAATTTATCATTTTCTATGATATGTTTAGCGATGTTAGTGTCTAGAAGTATATAATACGAATGTGTGATATGTTAACAAGTTTCTTTATGATCGCCAAGTTTCATTTTCATTATATAATCCGATATAATTTATAACAAAGTTGCGTGCCCCTGGATTAGGCATAGAATATCTATTTATCATTTCTATTCAGAACCACAGGTACCTATCTGAACATGTTTAGAAACAAAATGGAACTATTTACTGTAGAAGTATATATTCTACACGTAAATAATACTTTATTGAAATGGTAAAGTTTGTAACTGTCTACAAATGTAGTCTATACATTGTTTGGTCATTACGGACACAGGTTCGTAGCATATTCGTTTTGGGGTCAACTATCAATATAGAGTTTAGTTTCATTTTCGGTGGAGAACTTCCGGTTTGGCGTACAAGTATGAACGAGATGGTGTAAGCACGAACAGTACTCTACTTTTCCTATTATGACCTTTATGTTTTTTATCTTGTCACTTTCCACTATCATTTTCTTTTTTCTACCGTCTTTCTTTTTCTTCCTCGATAAAGCAGATAGCAACTGCTGTACTAGTGCATTGATTTGATTTTTCAGTTCACTTTTAGTTTCAGTGAGAACCATAATTTATGGAAAACCAAGTGACTCTGTTTTCAGCAACCTGTCAGGACTTTCAGGATAAACATAAAAGAAAGGACGTTTTTTTTTATATTTCAAATCGAAAAATTATAACATTTATTGTATTCAAAATATTCATTTTTGTCAGGAAAATGAAGTCATAATTAGAAGTGAAATGGGCTTTAAGTGTTTTTTTACTCCTATAAATCAAATGCTCGCGTTGTGGCAATCCTAATTAATAATTATTTTGAAGGAAAAGTTATTAAAGAGAAAATAGATAGAACTGGCAATTTTTTAGCTTTAGACATTCAAATTCAGGACTCAAGAACAACACTTATTACTATTTATGGACCAAATCAAGATAACCCCTCATTTTATGATTAAATTTCACAAACTATTAATGATTTTGAACATGAAAAAGTAATAATATGTGGAGATTTTAACCTTGTACGTAAACCTGAACTTGATAATGATAAAAATTACAAAAATATAAACAAAAAAAGCCTATACCAACGTT